>JAPYZD010004452.1:0-13722 GCA_030522725.1 Ichneumoninae sp. B BG-2022a | reverse complement strand
TTTAAACAAATTTTAACATAAAGGAAATGAATAACATTTTGGGATCATTATTATGGACGAACAATCTTATCAGCATCTTCCATATGCTTGATTTTTTTCGGATTTTTATCCGATCGACAAGTGTTTGTAATTCTCTTTTATTCGTCTCAAACTAAGGCGGCGTCAGTCATTGCGCTAGTACTACCTTAAAAAGTTCCGTCGGTTTTTGCCAGATTCATGGTAATCTTTATCAGATTCTTCTCTCACTCAGCATTCATGAGTTCCTCACTTTTTCACCCGGGCTTCGGCTCCGAATTGCCGATTCTTTGGGCCCAAGTAACGAGCGATCCGGACTCTTGGACGTTTCCCCTTAATGAATCCCGGAAACCGCCGTTTTTTAGCTCCGTCGACTCGCCCGCCAAGGTGCTCATCCCGCTCCGCCTGAATGATTATTCCGTTACACGCGATTCGACGCTTCACCGCTGATTGCAAGGTCCCGCGTAACTTCGAGTCCGCAGTCTCAATGGCTCCTCGCTACGGCAATCGCGATAATTGATTTCGCAAAGTTGCGCGGTTCTTCGATAACTCTTCGTCCTCCCGCGTCGCCCGCGCTGTGTCGCACCGTTCGTTCCACGGTTAAAACTTACTCGGCCTCGTTAAATTTTATCCCGAAGTGTTATCTGCCAATGACTATTATTATCGTTCGTCTCGCGAGAAACCAAACGATCTCTCAATCGGACAAGCTTTCTCGTTTCGCCCCACCCTTGTCACGTGACCCCGTTACCGACGGTCGGTAAAACATTCCGTCGGTCCAATTAAGGTAGTCGTGAATAGTATTTAGTTCACATAAGTTTCAGAGGAATGAGAGGGAATTCCAAACACTTTTCGATTATTTTTTGGTGGTTCTTGGAAAAACACCAAGACTTAAGGTAAATTCAACGAATGCCGCCACTAGCGATATGTGCGATTTTCACAAAAGCCATAGCAATTTTGAACCAACCCATATGGTAATTGTTTTCCAGATGCCGGGTCGTTGAAATTTTCCATATCTGGCAAAAAATTTCGTGGATAAAATTGTCAATTCCTTGGACTAAAACTGGGAATTTCGTCGATAAAATTTTTTTTTATGTATTTTTTCATAAAAAAAGCTTCCTCTATGAGGAAGCAAAATTGGATCATTATAAGTTACAACACGTCGATACAACCTCAAAACCTAAATCGAGTGTACTACGTACGCTGGATGGTATGCAATTCTGAAAAAAACCAAGTATATTAAAGATGCCTAAAATGTTAATTTTGCCTAATAATAATTCCAAAAAGTTATTAACAAATTGATGATAAATAAAATCGTTCAACAAGTCAATGCATAAGTTTGTTAACTTACTCTCTGTAAACCAATAATAATAATAATAAATCTTCCGAAAACCTAATGTTTTTTAAAAGGTAAATGATTCGTTTATTTTTCTGAATACGTATGATCTTTTTCAGATTTTAAAGACTTCGTTAAATCTTATCTCGAAGTGTTATTTTCCCAAAGACGATTATTATCGTTGATCTCGGGGGAAACCAAGCGATCTCTCAATCGGACAAGCTTTCTCGCTCCGCCGCCCCGTCGCCTTATCCCGTAACCGGGTTACCGACGGTCGGTAAAACATTCCGTTCCGATAAGCCAAACCGGGTGAACGAGTGAAAATATTTGTTTTTCCCCGATCAGTGGCGCGTTCATATCTGGCACGATAATCGTGCGTGTACGGTCGTTTCTTGACTTTTTTCCTCTCGCTTTTTCTCGAGTCGTGCTTTTAATTGCCGTCCGAGCAAAAGCATCGCGACTCGCCCTGTTAGGCTTCCCTCGGCAAATTTCTAATCCGTCTATGAACGGCTCGATCGGCACGGATGCGGTGGAAGCTTCGAGTCACTCTCGGCGGCGATTTATGCCGCACGGAACGCGCGGAGTTGCATGCCGCGTATGTACACGCGCTTGTTTCGCTGACTGCTCGTTCTCCTGCTGCCGTTTCTGCTGGGTTCGATCGTCAATGGAGGGTGCGTGGTGTCGTGCGTCCCACGCTCGGTGAGCTCACGTACTACGTACGCTCCGTAGCTATCTCCTCTTTCCATCTCCATACCATCCGAGGGTGTCCTTCTCTCGTTTCACGCACGGCTCTGTCGTGATACTCGCCCACAATTTAAAAAAATAGTAACAAAGATTGAAAAGAAACAAACAGAAGGTAGGGGATCTACTATGTGCCTACGTTCAGCGCGCTCCGCTGACTCGCTTTCGACTTTCGATTGTTCCGCTCGCCTTTTTTGAGCATCGGTGAATTGCCGTGGGCATTCGAAGGGCTTTGGACTTTATCGACAAACGTTTCATTTTTCGACACTTTTATTTTTATTTCATTCTATTTTATTCGGTTTTATTGGATTTCATTGGATTTTATTGAATTTCATTGAATTTCATTGAATTTCATTGGATTTCATTGGATGATTTCATTGGATTTCATTGGATTTCATTGGATTTCATTGGATTTCATTGGATTTCATTGGATTTCATTGGATTTCATTGGATTTCATTGGATTTCATTCGACTCCATCTTTTATGGGTTGTATAAAATATTCATCGGATTTCCGGGAAAAGTCGTTTCGGAGAGGAAATAGGGAAGCGTCTCGTTAGTGATGTTGGAATTCCCGTCACGTCGAGTCGCGTTAAATACGTCACCGGCTGTTCGACGCGCTGCCGGGGCTCTCGAGGGGAAGGGGCGACCGTAGCATGTGTGAGCGGGGACGAAGCTATGAGGATGAAATCCGAACGGGAAAGGGGACGTCGGATCGTCGAGGGAATAAAATAAGTGAAATTAAAATTTTTTAAAATTATTTATTTTTCAACTCTCATCTCGTCTATTGCCATAGATACTGCCGGGCACGTTCCGACGTCTTCTCCACCGTTTTGAGTATAGTTGCAGCGCGCCCGATGCATACGAATGGAGGGACGGGACAGGCACGGGGTTAGGAGAGGTACTTCGCTTTCACGGGGCGTGCGCTGATTCGAGGGAAGGGTCGGGTGAGAAAAAAAGGAAAAGAATTGCGGTGTAAAAAAAAAATGTTCTTATCTCGAGCACGGTTTAACGAATACCGGACGTTCGTCAGGGAATTCTTCGACGGTGGAGGAGCCCGAAAAAAAAGAAAACAAAAAGCGATCGGCGTGCTCCCGGGATGTTTAAGCGATTCCAGAGATCCGCCGACGAATCGGCGCCGATGAACGAGCGAAAGACTTTTCCTTTCACTCGAGGCTTCTCGGCCGAACCGGCGAGTCAGCGACTTCTCCCTTCTGGGAGGTAAAGGAAGGAAAAAAATTAAATGGAAAAAATTAAACAAGCGAATAACGGGAACTTACGCTTTCAGTTTTTTCTCTGGAATGCTAACTCGCTCGCCCCTGCTCTTACTTCTTTTCTCTATTCTCACGATGCGAGGGAATCCTCTCGACCCGCTGGCTCATTACCGGAGCGACTCTCGGCATTTTAGTACGGTACTTCCGGAATTTTTTTACCGTAAAATCGTCGCGACAAGCGATCTGTGAATTTATCGATCAAATTGAAAAAATTATATGTTAATATAATTGATAGTAACATGTAAATAGTAAAATAATTGTAATATTCGTGATCAGTGGGAAAAAATACATGGAATATGGTCCCGAAAGAAAAAATCATCGATTGAACAACGATTTTTCACTTTTTGAGCCACTTTTGAAAAAACGTCGATTTTCGAGATTTTCAAAGGACAATATCTCGGCTTCCAATGGAGCTAGGAAAAATCCGGGGTGTCCATCGTATTCTACGGGAAAAAATACACAAGATAGGCCCTTCTGCGAAGTTTCCGAATAGTTTTGACGTTGACAAACGTTAAAAACGGATTGGAAAGGGGTAGCCTTGGAATTTTTTATGAAATATTTGTTGCCGGTATGAAATGTTTTTTTTCGTTTTTAAAATTAACTGCGACATATTCCGACGTATCACACTCACTATATTATCCGAATATCTTATGCAAAAGGAAATGTCCCCTAGATAGATAAATAAATAAATAAATAAATAAATAAATAAATAAATAAATAATGATAACATCAGACAAACAAAAATTGGACGATGAATAATCCGTTTCAGAAACACGTGTCATCTTCCAATAAAAAAGTATTTTCCTTAACGATTATAAATCGTTCGATTCCTTGGTTCCTCGTATCGAAATGCATCTGCGATCTCTCGCGTCGTTCGACTCGACGCGCCGTAGCGTGAACTGCGCCCCGATGTTTTCTCCACCTATATATCACGAGCGGGGACGCGGCGTCTCATCCCGATCGTATATAACAATCACGTCGGATTCTATTATCTAACAGGCGGGGCGCGCGACAGGTTCGCTTGATTTTATTTTAATGGAAGACACTTTTCTCTTCCTCTCCGCGGGTGCCTCCTCGCTCGAGCGAGCGCTTCGCGTCGTACGTGCCTCGCGGGGCGTCGGTGAGGTACGCAGAGAACGTACGTGATCGTATGCCCCGGTCTTAGTCTTCGTCGATGCACCGAGGCCCGAGGAGAACGGCCTTGCTCGCGACTCTACTACAAATTCTCTTCAACACCCCGTCGAGATACGAGATTTATTGGAAAAGGCAGGAAAAAAAAAAGATTGGTCGATCATACGCTGAATATATTTCCCAACGTTACCAACATCGGGCGAAACGCGGAGGCAGCCTCGTCCCGTTGATCGAGACCGGTAATGTAAGACGCGTGTTCCTCTCGCAATCGCGATTATCTTCTGGCACTAAACGGAATTGCGCGCAACTTCGAACCTCGGTACGGGCACGCGATAAATCTCAATTATCGATCCTTTTGTATTGGACTGTGTGCAATACCATAGGTCAAGAAATCACAAGGATTGGCGATCGTATATATATATGTATGTACACACTGTAAAAAAATTTGTTTGAGAATTAGAGAACAGTATTGGAGGTTTTTTTTTATATAAACTATTTCCGAAATTTCACATGTGCGTTGCGATTTTTATACAGTAAAATTTGGATTTTTCGTGAAAATTTTTGTAAATTTCAAGTTCCGGTACATTCGATTTACTATTTATTTTTACAGTGTACACTGTTAAAAGAAAATGTAAATTTTATACAAAATTACATTACTTTAATTTATTTACATTATAAATTTATTACATTAAATGTGCAATTGGCGTGGCAGTTTAATCCACTTTTACAGTGAAATTGACGTAAATTATTGGAATTAAAGTACTTTTGTAGTAAAATGAAAGTAAATTCTTTAAAGTAACGTATTTCTAAAGTTTTGAATATACGGTACGTTAATGTTTCATTACAATTGTACACGAAAGGTAAAATACTAGTTTATGCATAGAAACTTCCAGTACCGATACATTAAATTTCACACGAATTTTCTTTACAGTGTGTTTATATATTGTTTATTTCTTGGGAATATATTATATATATGTATACAGAGAGTTCTCGGATGCATTGGGTCTAAATAAAAAAAAATAGGACCGTGGAAGTAGAAAAAGTATCAAACCGTGCAGACTGCATTGGGCTGCCGATCTCTTCGGTAGAGACATCGGAGCGGCTGACCAGGTTGGGCCGGACCCGGGCTTGGGTAATGTCAGCTAGAGTCGTGTGTATAATGCAGCCGTGGCGAGATAGCTGTACCGCGAGTTCCACTGTACGTTCAATGCACCGCGGTTGGTGCGGGAGCAGCGGCGAGCTCGTAGCCGGCCGGTTGAGCAGTCGGAGCACTTTCTTCGTTGACCCAGTGCGCGGAAACGTACGTAGAACGATACGCCCGAGAATGGACGAGAGTACCGGGTGGTACTACGGTGCACTGCAACGCGAAGTCGTCCCGTGCGTGCGTGGAACGTAAAAGCACGTGGCAAACGAAAGTCGACCTAATGGGACGATTCTAGACGCACAATGCGGATTTCGGAAAATAAGACTGTTTAGGCGCGTGCTTGGGTCTTCAGTTTTTGTAGATTTTTAATCATGTAGGCTCCAATCGTAAATCTATAGATTTTATTAGTACACCGTACAAAGCTTTTCTGCTGCACTGTAATAAAAATTAGCTTGAAAATTAATAAACAGTATTGAAAGCTTTTTTTACATAAACTGTTTCTGAAATTTCTAACACATCTGCGTTGCAATTTTACAGTAAAATTCGTGTTTTACATGAAATTTTTTGTAAATTTTAAGCAAAAGATTTGTAATTTTAATATCTGGTATATTTATGTTACAAGCAAAATACATTAATGTTTAATTGATATGAATGTTAGCGAATTTCAAGTTCCAGTACATTTATATAAAACGTAATACAAAGCTTATCTGCACAGCAAAAAAAGTGTGTACTTTTTATAACTTATTGTCCACAATGTTTTATTCGTTAATTTTCTAGTTTTACAAACTAGAAAAAGTACAAAACAAAATTGTCAACGACACGGAAAATAAATGCACCAGTTCGTATATTCAAATAAGTGACAATTTTGTCACTTATGTAACAAAATTATTTTTACGAAATTTCACATTCCGTCTTACGAAATTATTTTTTACTGTGTACTATAATCTACTAAAATCTACTATTCACTTAAATGTACGTAGGCCGCGATCCATGCAAACCCAAGTCGTACATCTGCAGATTTCGGTAATATAAAGGTAATACAATTTATATTCGGCAATATAAATAAATAAATTTAGTGATAATATTTTCATATTCAGTTAGTAGATAATAAATAATAAAGTTTATTTACTGTCATCTACTATCTGCTTCAGTCTGCATAGACTTCGATCTATGTGGACTGAAGTCATACATCAAATCTTGAGTAGTACGCAATAAAAAGTTTATGTGCCATAAACTGCCGTCCATTTAAGTCTTCCGCAGTTGTCCTTGTTATTAGAGAAACGATTATTTTTTACACGCTCGGCTTTGCCTGTCCCTTCGCTCTCAAAATTTATTCGTGTTGTCTCTGACGTTTCGAATATCCTCGTGCTGAATTGGAGTGCAGGAAAGTAGGAACATGCGACAGGCGAACACAGACCGGGAGAGCCATGAGCAGTTATTGTAGGCCGGACACGCGTGGGTTAATGACACGTAACTATCCCATACAAAATTATTAAGCTTCTCGTGTGGATGCTGACTTGTCGGGCGGTGAAAGGTTCGAGAGAGCAATATATCGGCCGGCCGAGAATCCAAAGGGCGTAACTCCCGTTTAAATACACCGGCGACACGCCCTTCTCGTTCCCAATAGTCGACATATATATCCAGTCGAGATAGCGCGTTACTAAACTCGGAATAACTAATAAGCAGATATTATTGTGTACGCATTATGTCCTATATCTGGTTATACGTGTCATTGAAACTTCGTAGGGCGAAGGAGTACACGTGGGCCTTTACGATCGTGAATTAAGAATCAAACCTCTCGGCGTCAAGACATGACTACGCAACATAACAACAACAGCAATAATAATAATAATAATGCTAATAATAATAATAATAATAATAATAATAATAATAATAATAATAATAATATGAAAATAATTAAATTTAATAACTCAAGGAGAGAACCTTGGAAAAAAACTTGTAACCCTAAGGGCATCAATAAAGACTGACACATAACATTAGATAGATAGATAGATAGATTTTTAGATATGTTTATTGTGTCCTGGGATAAATCCCCTAAGGACCAAGCATTACAAATATGCAGTACATAAAGTTGAGCGAAGAGAGTACAGAAAGCATAGCATAGAATAGAACAGAACAGAATAGTTTACGATTTAATTAGGTGCACATATTAGAATAATGGGAATAACAATAAAGCTTAAAGATAAGAAAAGAATAAGCACTGAAAGAAGAAGGTCGCTTAATTTAAGGAAGGATATTAAAACAATCATAACGATAATAACAATGACAATAATAATTCATACAATAATGAAACTTGTCCTACGTTAATTGCGCGTAGAAATGGCCGAAAGTTGCCCTTAATTCGGAGCTGCTGCACTAGTGTGTCGAACGAGATGGAAATTAGAGACGAGATGAAAAAAAAAATGTATATATATATGTGTGTGTGTATCGGATCAAAGCGAGAGTCGGAAGAGTGAAAAAAAACGTGGATGCAAATCCAGCAACGGTAAATCTTTCTATTAATATGTGTGTTGTCAGTGTGGAGTAGCGCACGCAGGTTAAATTCACTCGCGTTTCGAGTGGGCCTTTAACGGTTTGCCGTTTGCATACGTGTACACATAGTCGCACATCGTGCATATTAGGTAGGTAACCGGGTACGGCATGAATATGCTACATATCGCGGCGCATACTGTAATAACGTGGGTGGCGGCGGCGCGCACATGCGTGCTCGCTCGATTCGAGTAGCACCAGCCACTCATTACCGGGCAGAGACGGAAAATTGTGTCGGAGATACGGGAGAAGAGCGAAGAGAGGAAGGCAAAAAATGATGCCTAAAAAAAAAAATAAACGAACCGCTCCGACGCTCGGTAATTGCCCGGTGAATTTAAACGAGCGTCTGGAGAGTCGGTATTTAATATCGTACGCAATACATTACGCCCCGTTACATAAAAAATTTCTTTGATGCTGCGAAAAAGGTAAATAGGAGTAAGAAAAAAATATGGAAATATTAAATTTTATTGAAAAATTACACGCATATATAGATATAAAGCTGTATATATAGACATATACATATACGTATCGGAGACCCAACGCGGGGCGTGCATATATTGTGTAGTAGATAAGTAGTTAAGGTGGTGTGGGTCAGACCTCGAGTCGATCGGGCGCGCCTCGTGTGCGAGACTCTTGTATTCATTGGGGAAGTTCTTACACACGCATATATACATATATATATATATATATATATAAGCATATATCTAAGCATATATATATATGCTTAGAGAGGTATCGGCCGTACGCACATAAGTACTTCGGTACTTGGAGTAGAGGACTTCGGGCGCGGAGAGTGAGCCTCGTCGAGTTCCAATGCCGGGCTCCCTAATGAGCGATCTCACCGATTCTCTCTCTACCGGGTCGCTATACGCGATATAGATTTCTCCGGCTGTGCGCGATACGCACGGCCCACTGTTCCCATGACCATTAGTTCAGATTCCGAAATTTTTCTACCCTCCCTCGTTCCCCGTTCGTTCTATACGTGTTTGAACCGTGGAACACCAGTTCCAGGTTTCGCTCGGTCACGCGATCAGGCACTGCAGACACCGCACAGCCGAATAACCGAGAGCGCTTGCGCTTGATGAGAATCAATTTCTCACGAGAAATTCCTAACTTTGTTTTATTTTATTTTTCTCTCGCGCGGGGATAACGTAACTTTTTTTTTATGAATTATTAATCGTTAATGTAAATTTGTTGCTCTGGAATCTCTCGATGTTTTGCATTCCTTTTTTTTTTGGAGCTGGAAGATACTTCCTTCCTCATAGTGCGCTAATTATTCCTTTCACAGCCGCTGATGTGTGCGCGCTCTATATTGGAGTCTTTTCGCGCTCGATTCTCTCACAACTTTTTACACTTTCGCTCTAACGCCGGTTGGTGTGCAATTACGTTGGACAATTTTTTTACAGTGCGCAGGCATATTTTGCTAGTTTTTTGCATCGCAGTAAGAACTGCAAAATGAAGTTCGCAATAGACCGATAAAAAAAATAAAAAATCGGTAACAAGAACTGTAATAAATTTGATTGAAAGATTCCGACATCGAACGGTCAAAAACGAAGTCGATGCTTCGCATCATGAAGAAATTTGATTTTCACCGGAAACGATTCGTTTTCCGGACCGTCGAGGACAACGCGATTTTTTTATGAATGATTAATTATGTATGTATATTTATTTCTGTGGAATCTCTCGACGGGTTCCTTTTTTTCTTTTTCAGAGCCGGAAGTTACTTCCCTCTTCATAATGTGTTAATTATTCTTCTCACAGCCACTATATGTGTTTCTATGTTGAAGTATTTTCGTGCTCCATTCTCTCATAAGTTTTTTCACTTTCGCTCCAACGCCGCTCGCCGCGCAATTACATTGGACAATTTTCACAGCGCGCAGTCATTTGCTCCTTTTTGCATCCCAGCTCGGACCAAAAACTGAAATCCACTAGTGTGACAAAATAAATGGTTGGATCAATCAAGGTGCGATGACGTAGGTTCAAAAGCGTTATTTCGTTGTCACAAAAAAAATTCTTGTTTAAGTCGACATATTGTGAATCGTCTGAAGCGAACGATCGTTCACCAAAAAAATGCACCAGTTGTGCTAGCCAAATAACAGTTTTGAACGTATGTCACCATGACTTGGTTAATCCAACAATTTTTTTTCCTCAATGTATCGACCGATAAAAAACTGATCTATTTTACAGGTCTCTTTTTTTAAATTATATAATTTTTGAAAAACCCTCAGTCGATATTAAAAACTATATATCGAGAAAAAAAATTGTTGGATGAACCAAGATGCGTTCACCCGCGTTAAAAGGCGTTATTTAGGGTAAAAGTGGGGAATATGGCCCGGTCCATATATCATCGATTTACGTGTTAATCGAGGTGGGCCATATTCACCACTTTTACCCTAGTTAGTACAATAACATTTTTAGTTTGAATTGAAATATTTTGAACCAACTGAAGCGAATAATCGTTCAATAAAATAATTATTTAGTTGTACGAACCAAATAACAGCTTTGAACGTATGTGACCAAATTTGGTTAATGCAAAAAAAAAAAAAATTCTCTGTGTAACAAATTAGAATAAAAAATTCTGACATCGAACGCTCGAAAGCGAAGCTCGGTCGAGTGAATCTGATGTTCACCGGAAGCGTTTCGGTCGCGTTTTCCGGACCGCCGATGTCGGATTTCACTTTCCGTTTCGTCCTCCGCGGCGCGAAGACATCTGCGCGCCTCGGGAGTGGCAATTAATCATCCCCTCGAAACTCTCCGCCGGTTGGAGACCCTGACTAATTGGTCCGTAAAACTAGAGGAGAACTCGTCGCGCATCCTCTCGTCGGCCGCGCGTGCGAGTTACGCGTCGCCCGCGGGACCGGGCCTCGTTTCGCGTCTCGTTCGGTGAAAGTGTTGGGAACAATCCCAGCCGCTCTTCCACACTCGCTGTGACACACCGGAGTGTACTCGTCTAATGTCTCGCAGTCGCAACTGCTGAGCCGCGCGTCTCCCATGTCGAGTCACTGACACCTTTCAAAAACGGAAACTAATTATCTTAGCACACTGATAAAAAAATACGGTTGAATCAACTGAGATTCGGGCAGGGACGTTCGACTAAATATTTTGTTGGTACGGCTAAAAAATTTGTTAGTTCAACAATTTCTTGGGTCATTTCACAAAAATATTTTTGAGTCATTAAAATATTAAGTTCGATCAACTAAATATTTGAACGTCCCTGCCCGAATCTTAGTTGATTCAACTGTACTTTTTTTTATCAGTGCATTCCGCATCTTTGGTACGACAGGTTTTTTAGGAGTGAAGACGATATGACGGATTTAAAAACAATTATTTCTCGGAATCAATCGACGCATACGTCGTTCAACAATTTTTTGGGTGATTTCACCAAAATATTTTTGAGTCATTAAAACATTTTGTTCGATCGACTAAATATTTATTTGAACGTCCCTGCCCGAATCTTCGTTGATTCAACTGTACTTTTTTTATCAGTGCATTCCGCATCTTTGGTATGCCAGTTTTTTTTTAGGAGTGAAGACGATATGACGGATTAAAAAAAATTATTTCTCGGAATCAATCGACGCGTACGTCGGCCGCACGTTTCACCGGCTGCGGCATATTCGCGTAAATGTATATAGGTATATACAGTGACGTTATACGAGATGCACAAGAGAACTCGCCGGAGAACTTGGCTGGCAGGTCCTCGTCCCATTTCAAATGTCAAGTGCACCCGCAACGCTCGGGCATTGCGGAGTCGCTTAGCGCATTATTCTCTCGCTCTCTTTCTCTCTTTCTCATACTCCGTCCCCTCCAGATCTTGAGCGAAGGAGTTCTAGCCGGTCAAAGGCTTGGAACATTATCCGATAAACAGTTTACGGTCAGGGATGGTGTGAATGGTCATGAAACTCTACACTTTGGACGGCGGTTCATTAATCTCGTACTTGATGTTTTAGGTATTTATATTAAATAATTTTATTTAATAATAAAGAACTTCTGTATAAACAGTTTCTGATAGTAGGTATTCAATTGGTTCAATTGGTAGAACTGTAATTATGGTTGCAACAATGATTTATTTTAGTATTGTCGTAACTACGAAATGTGGAAGTTCACCGTGGGATTTATTTGGTAAAACGATTTTTATGGTAAAAAGTCAGTATTGTTTCTTTTGTACTATGTAATTTCTTCTCAGCGTATGCACCTAAGACGTGACTTATAAAGGGTTAACCGAAGGAGTTCTAGCCGGTCGAGCGGTCGGAACATATTCCGGTAAATAGTTTACGGTCAGGGATGTTATAAATAGTAATGAAACTCTGCACTTTGCACGGCGATTCATTAATCTCATACCTGATCTTGTATTTAATAATAATAATAATAATAGTAATAATAATAATAATAATACATTATTAACATAAGGACGCTCTGTCCGGCAACTGGGACGTGTTCGGTCACAGGGACGTTTACCTTATAAGCGGTAACGAAACTCTGCACTTTGCGCGGCGATTCATTAATCTCATACCCGATCTTTTATCAAAAATAATAATAACAACTATAATAATAATACAAACACATTATTAACATAAGGACTGGTGCATAGGGTTGGCGAGACAAAACTGGTGTTCATTAATTAATTTCTTAAGCGAGGTAATATACGAAGAGGGTAGATAGCGTGCCTGGAGGCGCTGGGATAGTTCCGAGGCATTCGATATCACCGAGTATATCACGTTCGCATTCTTTGCTCTAAGCTTACCCTCTCGCGCTTTATTTCTCTCTTTCGCTCCCGAGTTTATCTCGATGTCATGCGAGCCGCTGCCCGTCCCGACGGCGAATATTTACCGTAACGAATGTTTAACGAGCCTGTTTTATTTATCTATTTATTTATTTATTTTTTTTTTTTGCTGCTCGTACGAGTTTCCCCGAACTGTTTCATTTCGCGGCGTTGTCTCGCGGTTGGAGTGGCGCGCTCTTGAATTTTTAGCGTCGTCGCTACTCGAAAATTGACACCGGATATACAATGTGGCGAACGGAGACGTTCTCGTCCTCCCGGAATTCCGTTCGTCGCGCTCGCACATCGTCGAGCGGAGTTGACCGCACTAAAACTTTATACCGTTCTCTCCGGTGGCTCGAAACTCGAAACTCGGCCCGTCGGTGGTCGAGGGGCGAAAATGGCTCGGCGTAAAAATGATATTGTTCCAGGAGAGGGAAGAGTGGAGAGACAGAGAGAGAATGAAGAAATAAAATTCGACGTGGATATTAGCGGGTACCTACGAGCGATAGTTTCAACCTTGCCGGACCCGCCTCTTTGCATCGGAAACCTGCAATTGGGGCGGATGGTTCGGTTTTTGTGTATTAGCTGGCGATGGTTTGAAAAAACTTAAATGCGAATAATAAAAAATGCACCAAAGCGCCGATTTTCGGGCCACAGGAGTGGATGATTATTGCAACGATTCTCGAACCTGCCTCCTTGCATTGGAAACCTGCAATCGGCGGGAACGTTTTCAGTTTTTGTGTATTGGCTGAGGATAGTAATATATATATATATATA
>JAPYZD010004451.1:0-13562 GCA_030522725.1 Ichneumoninae sp. B BG-2022a | reverse complement strand
GAAAATGATTTGTTAATTTTTCTGAATACGTATGAATTTTTTCAGAATTTTATCTAATACTTGAAAATTACGATTTTAAACAAATTTTAACATAAATGACACGAATAACATTTTGGGATCATTATTATGGACGAACAATCTTATCACCATCTTCCATATGCTTGATTTTTTTTGAGATTTTTATAAGGTCGAGAAGTGTTTGTAATTCTTTTTTATTCCTCTCAAACTTAGGCGGCGTTAGTCATTGCGCTAGTACTACCTTAATGAAGAGGCTTTGTGTTACGTTTCGACCCTGGTCGGGGTCCTCTTCAGAAATTGTTTATTCTTTTCGTTATAATCTTAATGCTGAGAGTTTGTGTATTTCTATGGTGTTATTTTGTTGCTCTGCGTTGTTGATAGCAACATCATTCTGAATATGTAGCCAGCGTCAGAATGATGCTATCAACAACGCAAAGCAACAAAATAACACCATGGAAATACACAAACTCTCAACATTAAGATTATAACGGAAAGAATAAATAATTTCAGAAGAGGACCCCGACCAGGGTCGACACATAACACGAAGCCTCTTCATTAACACCCTGAAGGAGAGGAATAACAATAGACCGTTCCGAAGCCGAAACAAAGCGGAGAAAATGATTGAATCGCCTCTTGAGAATTTCATGCTAAAGTTACATTTACGCTTTTCAGGACCCTCAAGAAGACGAGAACAAACCATTTTACGATTCGGATTCGTCGAATGTTAAGAAAACGAAATTCTCGTTAGATCCCGATCATCGATTGCTGCTGAGGAACACGAAGCCGCTTTTGCAGAGCAGAAATGCCTCGGTCGTCATGTCGGTGGGCCAATTGTATCATCACGTCGCACCGAGGAGCGAAGTAATGGTCGCTGCCAAGGCACTCATCAGACTGCTCAGGGGACACCGGGAAGTTCAGAGTATAGTCCTCAATTGTATTGCCAGCATATCAATTGCGAGAAAGGTAACGTAAGTATTGTATTAATGGAAGAGATAAAAGATTGTATTGATAATAAGTTACGTGAAGGAGACCGTTGGTTTTTCGACCTTAGTCATCAGTCGTCGATATTTTTATTTGCAGGGTATGTTCGAGCCGTTTCTCAAGTCATTCTTCGTCAGGACTTGCGATCCGACGCATATAAAATTGCTCAAGCTGGATATATTGACGAGCCTAGCAACGGAAACGAGCATAAGCGTTATCCTACGAGAGTTTCAAACTTACATATCGAGCAGCGACAAGGAATTCGTTGCTGCGAGCATCCAAGCTATAGGTCGATGCGCAAGCAACATCAAAGAAGTAACCGATACGTGCTTGAACGGTTTAGTCTCGTTGCTGAGTAATCGAGACGGTGAGTTTTATTGTTTGAGAGGTAGTTTATTATTTACATTGCCGTTAGTGACTTGATACATGAATTTTTTTCTGGAGCAGAAGTCGTTGTCGCCGAGAGCGTCGTCGTAATAAAGAAACTTCTGCAGACACAACCGAACGAGCACAAAGACATAATCGCTCGTATGGCTAAGTTGATGGATTTTATAACAGTGCCGCAAGCGAGGGCATCGATTCTGTGGCTCCTCGGCGAGTATTCCGAGCGAGTCCCTAAAATAGCGCCCGATGTGCTTCGTAAAATGGCCAAGAGTTTCGTAAACGAGAAGGACATCGTCAAGCTTCAAACACTGAATTTGGCAGTGAAACTGTGCCTTAACAATCCTGAGCAGACAAAGTTATTCTGCCAGTACGTCTTTCAGCTCGCAAAGTACGATCAGAATTACGACATCAGAGATCGCGCACGTTTCCTCAGACACTTCATCTTGGACGATGAGAGTGGCACCGTTAAGAAACTTCCGCAATACGCAAAAAATATATTCTTCGCACCGAAACCGGCACCCACACTCGTCTCGAGATTCAAGGGCTCGCAGTATCAGCTCGGTACTCTCTCGCACTACTTGGCCATGCCGTGTACGGGATACAGGCCGTTGCCATCCTTTCCGGATGTCGCACCCGATGTTTCCGTACGAGACGTCGCTGAACCAGTCGCGTTACACGAGATCAGGGACAAGCGTCATGGAAAAAAAGATTTCAAAAAAGATAAGAAAGGAAAGGATAAAGAAAAGAGTTTCTACAGCGCGGATGAGACTTCGTCTGACGACGGTACGTTTAAGAACTCCTCCGTTTGTAGCAATCGTTATTATTAAGGATGTGCGAATAGCACTTGAATTTAATTTAATTGATTATTGATATTCAATTCCAAATTTGAACGGAATATTCCAGAGCTGGGCAAACTTTGTTTTAGAATGATGTTTAAGAATATTTTGCCGGTACTCAAAGTGCTAGGCACTTCAAATACCAAGTACTTTAAGTACTTTGCCCAGCTCTGGAATATTCGAAAAGTTGAATAATGCGAATATTTATGAATAATCCGAAGTATTCAAATATTCTGAATAACTCCAGAACTTGGCACAATACTATCCGTATTTAAAATACAAAATACTTTTTACAAGATATCTTAAAAAGTACTTAAACGAAGTGCTTGTATTTAAGTACAAAAAGTATTTTATAATTTCAGTATTTTCGAGTATTTTGCCCAGCTCAGATCGCATATGGTCTTACACTTTGATGTTCGAATTATTCATAAATATTCAAATTATTCATGAATATTCATAAAAAATTGAATGGTTCGAATATTTAATTCAAATTTCGAATTAAATTACTCATATTCGATTCATAATGAATTATGCAATATTTTGATCATTCCAACACCCCTAGTTATTATATTAGCTTCGATGGATAATACAATTTCAGAATCCGAGGATGATGAGAGTTCAGAATCGAGCGAATCGTCCGAGGAGGAGGGGAGCGATTCCTCCGAGTACTCGTCGGAGTCCGAAAAATCGGATGAGGATAGAACGAGGAGAAAGCAGAATGTGATAAAAGACGAGAGCTCGGAAGTTGACACTGACGACAGCAGCGAGGATTCCGAGGACGAATGCGGATCGTCCGAGAGCGAGGTTCGCGTCAAACAAGTCGAAAAGAAGGACAATGTAGCGAAAAGTAATGTCAAAGAAGATAAGCCAAAATCTAGTCTCGATTTGTTATTGTTGGATTTGGATAATGGTGAGTACGCGCACACATTATTTCGAGCGCCATTGCAAGTGCCCTCGTTCGCTAACACAATTATTTTGTCGCAGTCTTACCGATGACCCCGATAATGACTCCGAGCCTCGGAGGTTTTCTCACACCCATAAATCTTGCCCTCTCGAATGGAGTTCAGCAAGTTTCGGCTTCTTACAGTCCGCTACAAAAAACCGAGATACTGAACAAAATAACAGGTCGTGGCTTGCGTGTCGAGTCGAGATTCACAAGATCTCCGCATCTAGTCAGCGCAACAATGGTGAATCTGGAATTGACATTCACGAACGAGGGAAACGACCAAATAAAAAATATCCGAATGGGCAACAAAGTAGGTTGAATAATCCGTTGCCTATCGAGCTTATCGCTCCGAGGTTCGCGATCGTGACTCGTTTTCCTTGCCCTTCAGACTCTTCCATCCGGAATGTCGGTGCACGAGTTCTCTCCGGTGCCGATTCTTCAACCGAATATGACTGTCTCGTCGACCCTGGGTATAAACTACAACGACTCTACTCAACCGGCCAAGTTCAACATCGACTTTACCATTACCGAGGAGACCCAGTCCGTTCCCGTTAACGTCAAAGCTCCGATCGGCGAAATAATACGATCGGTCGTACTTCCCGAGGCAATGTTCGTTACCGAGAAGGATAAATTGAAGGGCATGAACGAGCACAGCACCAAGCTCTCTTACACCGGCGACGGAAAAGACATCGCTCAGAGAGTCCTCGAGGTTGCTAATTTAGCTGTTGTATCCGTCGACGAGAGTCTGCAGAGGTAACTCGCCACTTGGCTCTTCCTACTCCTTATCTTGCAAACATTGTAAACATTTAATTTTTTTTTTTACAGATTCGCAGCTCAGACATTAGCTTCGAAGTCACTGATTTTAGTGTCCATCAAGTTTCTCGATGGCCAACAACTGGAGGTATGTGTCAACTGTGAAAAAATGGTCATAGGCTCTATTTTATTGAACCAGATTAAAGTTCACTTGCAGTGAACAAACTCTCTCAACATTCGAAAAGATTATTCGTTAAAATATAAAAACGTATATACAAAAATCATCGACTTCGAATCACTTCACCGCTATAAAGGACAATCCGGTAGTTTATTCAATTTACATTTTTTTTACAACGATCGAATGCATTTCTACGCTTTGATATAAATCACAGGAACATTCAATTGTGATACGAAATCATGTGTTACCGCGCTTCCGATTTCTCAGAAGAAACCATACAAGCTTTTCCGAAGTTTCGTCGCCGTCCTGTACTTCCCAGAAACGCAAACGATAGTCTTTGCGGTGAGTCAGAAAACGCTCCAGTACTAGAACAGTGCAATTTATCGTGTAACATAATATCCCGACGAATTACATTGATTTTTATCACGTTCAATCGATAGACTTGTTACCTCTCATCATTCCCGTCGATATAGGCCTCGAGAAGCCAACGTCATCGTTCGGATGTCGCGTTATAACGTCCGAGAGAATTTCCAAACCGATTCCACGATTTCTGTACTGCCCGCGTACGTATGCCGTATCGACCGTTGGCATTGAATACATGAAGCCTGTTCCGTGTATCTCCGTTCCTGCAACGAGTGTTTTGCGACGTTAATCGCATATTATTGCATACCGATAAGCCTCTGTTTCATTCGTTGTTGTAGCGTAACGTTCGAAGCATGGCTATGTAGGGGAAACTGGGGCAAAACGGGGTCGTGGGGCAAAATGGGCACATGAAATGTTACCCAAAATTATCGAATAAATTGATTCATGATAGCAAACAACCGACAGACACCGGGGCAAAATGTGGACATGAAATAGCATATCGACGTGGGACAATATAGGGTAATAACGAAGCTAACAAAAGTTACCGCAAGTCAAATCGAAGGGTACCCCGTTTTGCTCCAGATGGCTTTTTTTTTAAATATCCTTTCAACACCGGTGCCAATACAATTTTGGTGTGAAAAACAATGGATCTGCGTTTCCGTTATCGTTGTAGCAGATTTTATTGCTTAGCGTTCCGTTTTGCCCCGGTCTACCCTACATATCCCTATCGCTTGGAAACCAACTGTGTATGTGTGGGGGCGTTCTCGATTCTGCTCTGTTTGGCTAAATACAAAAATATTCGAGATGTATACACGTATATACGCAGCTCAAATGGGCGTTCTTATATTCCAGTCTGTTAACAGTTCAGGGTTTGACACAAACCTGCAATAAGCGTTGTCTTGTTATCAAAAAGGACGAAATGTATCCCGCGGAAAGAATCGGATGTACTGTTGGCAATAAAAAGGCCCACTAGAAGTGGACGGTCACAAATAACAGAACGCATAGCTGACCAGATCTGCATTTAAGAACGCACCATGTATGTAAATATCTTATATATATCGCTTCTGACACTAATGTCACGATCGGGTTAAATAAGCACGCGCCTATTTAGTTTTTGAGCGGATATTAGTAGTAGTCGTAGATTTATTGACCGTATTCAAGATCAAACAATTTTTTATACATAGCATTAGATAATGTAAGTTATCCTGAGAATATAAATATATTGTCAATTGGCCATCGACCTAAGTCCTTCGGCCAACGGATATTATTAATTATGAGATTGTCATTAATAATATCCGCTCCAAAACTAAATAGGCGCATACGTATTTAGCACGGTCGTAACATTTGTCAATAAAAAGACTCACTAGAAATGGACGGTCACAAATAAAAGAACGCATAGCTGACCAGATTGGCATTCAAGAACGCACCATGCGTGTAGATATTTTGTATATATCAATTCTGACACTAATGTTACGATCGGCCTAGATAAGCACGCGCCTATTTAGTTTTGGAGCGGGTATTATTAATGATGATATTGTCATTATTAATATCTGCCCCAAAAGTAAATAGGCGCGTTCTTTATTTAGCGCGGTCGTAACATTAATGTTAATTAGCTCATTGCGATCCGTCACGTGCCCGAACGATACGACACTCCGGCCAAGACTCTCTTGTAAGTACTTATATACGTATCGAAGCATCAAGTACAGAGTCAGTGCCCATTATTCAAAACTTCAAGAATTTAGTTTTGCCAGTACTCAATACGTCAGTACTCAAGAACTCTTGAAGGCAGTGGAGCAAATGCTGCAAAGTGAAGAGAGATGGGCCAGCGTCTTGGGATACGTAGAGAAGGTGCTGCGTACCAAGAACCACGAGGAGTGCGCGAGGCAGGTAGCAAACCCTTAAGCACAGGAGTCTAGCGCCGCGGCTGGCGCGAAAATGACTTCCCCCCAGATGCAATGCGAAAGCGGTTCCAGGGGGAGGGGGGGGGGGGACAAAGGTCAAGGCGAAAGGGTGTGTGGTTTTTAGTGGGTACAAATCCCACACGTTGGGGAGTGCGTACCCTCCCCAATTGTCTTTTTGAAGATTTTCCACAATCGCTCGAAAAAAAAAGTACTCAAGAACTACACAGTGCTCAGTACTTCGAGTATTTGATAATTTAATACCCACTTCAAGTACTTAGGATATTTGCCCAGCTCTGCTCCGGATTATGCTCTCCATATCCGTAACAATAAACACACGGTAAGAAATGCACGTACCCTTCGGTTTGACCGTGTAAAATCCAATCGGTCTGCTGTTCTCCCATCGCAATATAACATCGTCAAACTCGTCGGCGTAATCGTACAGAGATTCAAATTTTTCTGCCCTCGGAGTATCAAACTCAGGATATATTATCTGACTCAGAACGTAATAGCAGATTCTTTCCCGGTCCGTCCGCACCTATGCAAAAAAAGGAACAAGGTCAATTTGCATTCGATGGGTGTGTTTATAATTAATTTACTACCTTCTTCCAACCATTCTCAATGACATCCTCAAATCTGTCGTCTATGTTGAAAACCCGTCTGTCCTCTATAACGGCTATGAAGCTCCCGCATATTGCGCAATTCAGCCGTGAAAGATCAGCCTGAATGTGAAATCGTTCGACATCCAATGATTTTACACTAGCCGGTACGTACTCTGTGCAACTTAAAAATAGTTTTAATGGAAAATAACACACGTTCAACCGTGCGTGATTTCTGTGAAAAAAATAAAACAGAAACAAAAAAATTACCTTGAACAATACATGGATGATAATCGGAACTATTGAGTTGCGAGCACCAAACGCTAGGCGTACACAACGGTTTCTAACGGCAGATAATTTACCACTAAAAAACTGGTGCCTGAAGATCTAGGAGATCCTAGATAAGCATTATATCGCATAGCTCGACATGCGATATAAGAAGTAACTATCTTAAGTTAATATTATTTACGCAAACCCCGCGCGGAGACTTCTCATGTCTAAGATAGCGATCGATGATAATCGGAACTATCGAGTTGCGAGCACCAAACGCTAGGCGTACACAGCGTTTTCTAACGGCAGATAATTTACCACTAAAAATCTAGTGCTCGAAGATCTAGGAGATCCTAGATAAGTGTTATATCACATCGCGATGCGACATGCTCGTTTAAGAAGAAACTATCTTACGTTAATACTGTTTACACTATTTACGCAAAACCCGCGTGGAAACTTCTGATGTCTAACATAACGTTCGATAAATTCAATATAGTTTCGACGTATTTATTCCATTGTCTATTATGTTAGATAATAGTCTTGTGTTGCATCACATCACATGTATATTCTGAAACTATATCGTGGTAGAGAAACTCCGCAACTCATTCCGCAGCCGAAGTAAGCCAATCGTAGGCGTGTTTCAATATTAGCTGTTGCCCACAGCTTGGATGCTATAAATCGTTCATTTTTTTTATTATCTAGCTGACAGAGCTAGCGTTGCCTGCATTTATTCCTGCTGGCTGTTAGTTATATGGCGTGATACATAACCGGTAAAATAACCGCAGCCACTGAGAATATTTTACCAGTGGTAAGTTTAATAACTCTTAACTAATAATTAATTTAACGCACTGTATTTGCCAGATTGTTGATTTTGCTAATTGCTTACATTTACAAATGTCGGTAAATTTCTGCGGCAAAATTACAAACGAAATCGACCGAAATTTTGGAATCTCGTATAATAATAAGTCGTCTACTTTCCTCGTTGGAACTTTTCAATGCGCCGCCTCCAGCGCCCATCAGGTTGCTCGTGTATAGTGCGTGGGCTTCGTATAGGTTTATTGTGTGCGATTGCTGCACGAACATTCTTGTCCAGCGCATTGTCCATAACAGAGCTGGGCAAAGTACTTAAAGTACTTGGTATTTGAAGTGCCTAGCACTTTGAGTACCGGCAAAATATTCTTAAATATCATTCTAAAACAAAGTTGAGTACAGTACTCGAAGTATTTAGTACTTATGGGACCACGTACTTAAAGTATTGGATACGTACGATACTACGTATCAAGTACTTTAAGTACTTTTTGCCCAGCTCTAGTCCATAATATGGGTTTGTAGAGAGATTGTGGATAATTTACTTGGCAGTATATACAACGAGCACCGACAAAGTCGACGCCTTCGTTATTTCGATCGGAAGTGACGTTATCTGGGAGAAACGTCACTTCCGATCGAGAAATGAAATTTGTGAACTGGAAGTGAAGTTTCCCCTAGCTGACGTCACGTCTGGTCGAAAAATCCGATTTTAAAACCGAAAGTTACGGTCGAAAGATGAGATTTTCAAACGGGAAGTGACGTTTCCCCCACATTACGTCATGTCTGACCGAAAAATACGTCTTTCAAATCGGTAGTGACGTTTTTCCCAGATTACGCTATTGTCGGCCGAAAGATGAGATTTTCAAACAGGAAGTAACGTTTCCCTTAGATTACGTCATTTCCGGTCGAAGGATGAGATTTTCAAACGGGAAGTGACTTTTCCCTTAGATGACGTTACGTCAGGTCGAAAAATGAGATTTTCAAACCGGAAGTAATGTTTCTCCAAAATCGCGTTACTTCGGGTCGAAAAATGAGTTTCTTAAACCTTAAGTAACGTTTCTCCAAGAACACGTTACTTCGGGTGGAAAAAAAGAGATTTTTGAATTTCGACGTTTTTCAAGTGAAAAAGGCCCTAGCCCTGGTTATTGTCTTGTCAATAATCATGAAAAGAACCATCGACGTTTTCCGAACGAGAAAGTGAAATGTCCTGGCTCGTAAAACAGCGTAGCCTCCTTTACCGGTGCCACGCCGGACAATTCTGGGAAACCTGCGCGGGGCCTTTTTGCTACCTTCACAGGATTCTATTAAGGTATCGGGCCAGGCCAACGACCGGATATCCTGTTTCCTGGAGTGGTTGGGCCACCCCTACTTTTGGACATCGAGAAAGCCAAAAACGTTGCCAAAAAATAATCTTGAAAGAACATTTTAAAAATTCTTTGCTGTCTAAAACTTGTCTAAATTTCGAGCTGTGCGCATCAAGTTCCTGAGTTGAAAGTTAATTTCCAATACTCCCTTAATGACTCCTTTCATAGTTCCCGCGCATCGCGAACCAAACACTTTAGCGTTCCACGGGCGAAAAGCCCATTAGGCCATCTCAACCGCGAAAAATGAGAGATACGTAAAACTGGTACATCACATCTGTCACTTATAGAACGCATGTGCAGCACCAGCATCAGCTTGGCTGATTTGGAGTGGGCACTGGAAGTGAAGCTACAACGTGCGAATGCGGCCAGTCCCGATGAGTAAGATTACACTGAAAGAAATATATGTTACGGGATAGCAGAAAAATACTACCCAGTAGCGTATTTTATCTTTCGTATAGGGATAAGACTAATTATTGTAAATGTTGGCATCTGTTTATATAGTATGCGACGGTTCGGCCGTTTTCCCCCTCCCGTTTCCAACGTCTCGAAATCAGACGCGAGTACTGACGCGCCTGCAGCGCGCAAAGTGCAGTTGGCGCGAAAAGGCGGCGCCGCGGTGAGGGCGCTGCACTCGATGCGTGACGTCCTAGGCGCAGCGAGTGAGTCATAGCGTGCGCGCGGACGGGTATAAAAGCCGGGTATAGAAGCCGAAAGCCGGGCTTTTATACCCGGCTTTTATACCCCCGTATACCACCGACGGAAGACCACTCGAGCTGCAGCATCCTGAAGAGCCGGAATATCCCCGCCACCATCGATCGAAGATCGAGGATAAAGCATTGAGCCAGCAATCTCACGGGGATCGAGAAGGAACGAACCTCCCTAGCAAGTTGACGAACGGCTGCTTTTAGGGAAAAAACTAAAAAACGGACACATCCGTTGTGGAACGAAACGGACCGTAAAAACGGTAAAACGGACCGTACGTTTCGTTCCTCTTTCGGTCGCGGAAACCGAGGAAGGACCGAACGTTTTTTATAAAAATGTTTGGCTAAGTTAATTTTTTTTTTTGTTATTTTGCTGTTAATTCTATTTTTAATGAAAGGACATAATAAAAATACGACCTCGTTCCTTTTTCAGTTGCGGGAACCGAAAACGGACCAAATGTTTCGAAACAAAGCCTTCGGTAAGTTTTCGGTTTTCCCAACCGAAAAAAGACTAAATGCCAACAAAAAATGTACAGTCCGTTTTGTCGTTTTTTACGGTCCGTTTTGTTCCCCAACGGACTTGTCAGTTTTTCGGTCCGTTTGCGGTCCATCAACTTGCTAGGGCTCTCGATAAGCGAGCAACAACGCACGAGCATTGTCACCGACGAGGCACGGACGGTCCGTGGACTCACACACCAACACACCATACCAATGTATGGGAGGCCTTACACACCAGGCGCGAGAAGTAAACACCGAATATTACTGACCTACGCTATCGATCGGAGATCCACAATCGAACCGGTCAAGCTGCAATATGCTACACTATAAACGAAGAATACGACACACATTGACACGACAAAAATGTAATACAAGAATAACGCGTGAAAGATCTCGAATATACGATTTATGTGTACCCAAATCCCTCACGATTAGGTTAATATTCGCTATTTCGAGTCCAGAACGAACAAAAACCGCGAGCGACGGGAAGGCAACAATTAATTTCTTAATTGTTACAAGGGAACCGCTCGTACCATTACAAGTATTGATAATATATTGTTCAATACTATCTACAGATAATAATAATTCCAACAACCTCGCATTGCTCAATCCAGTATATCCGCATTGTACTGAAGGTTGTTTTTTGAACAACTGAGATATTAACGACCTTTACAATCTCGTATTGCACTGTTGAATATCTTCGTATATTGATTTTGCAAATGATTGTGCCATATTAAAGATACTAAGACACTGTGCAACTACCGCGACTATATTGGTTAATCCAAAAATTTCTTTTCTCAGTGTGTGGAACTATATACAGGGTGATTCGGGAAGTTTTTCACATACTTTGCTGGCAGGTAGTTAGTCGTGATGTGAGCAAAGTTACATAGCCGTTTTTGAAAATTCGCAATAGTTAATTAGTTGTAAGCGTTATATATTTGAATGAACGGAACAATCAGAACGAAGTATTTCGCCGTGCTGGAGTGCACGAAATGTTTGTGCGGAGGTCTGGCAACATCGGACGGGATGCACCTCCTGTCATGTGACAGGTTCTGCGACTAGACAAGACACCGGGAGAAACAGTAGGAAAGATAGCGAGGAAGACAGCGCGGAAGACACCAGGGAAGACAGTGGAGAAAACAGTGAAGAAGACAGTACGGAAGACAGCGGGAAGACAGTGAGGAAGACATCGGCGAAGACTGCAGGTAACGCTCCCTCTGTCAGTCGAGAGTAGGTGCGTCTTGACTGATTTTGCCAGATCTCCGCAAGGACATTACGAGCGCCCCAATGCGGCAAAATGCTGCGTTCTGATTGGTCTAATAAACTATACCGAATTTTCAAAAACGGCTTTGTAACTTTGCTCACATCACGACCAACTACCTGCCAGCAAAGTATATGAAAAACTTCCTGAATGAGCCTGTATACATTTACTTTTATGTTTGGAACAATAATTTGAGGGCTGAATTCTCTCAGCTGAGTTTGTTGAATAATTTCCTCGGCAGGTATCAAGAATCCTTTATTGTGTGTGCAAAAATGATCATCCAATTCGAACGTATAACAGTCTAAGCCCCCGTATACGAGGACTTAGAATGTAGAACCATAATATCTTATTAGTAATTAATTATTTAATATGGTAATCATGGCATTTTGTTCTAATTAAACTTGTAATATTACAGCTCTGTATATTTATATTCATAAAATCTGCATCGAACGTAGAAATGTAAAGTATGACGTAAATGTCCTAAATACCTGGAAAATGAAAATGACTTTTTAATTGTATTCTAAGACAATTGCTCGGAAGCCCAAAAATGTTTGTGCAACGTTAATGAAAGAACGATTGTTCCTACCAGACCGAAAGTTTGTATAGACATGTTAAGCATTTTCCCGGCTGTTAATTGGCAAGGTACGTTACAACGTATCGTCATCAATTGTAGGAGTTTCTGAGCCTTGGGAGATAGTCTATACCATTTGCTATTGTATCTGCACGGAAGAAGACTGTTGTCATGATGCCACGCCACCGGTACTTTCTTTTATACGCACATATAAAAGCGAATACTTATACTGTGATCCATGAGAAATTGGGAAATGCAGCACTCTATGTAGAAGTAAAATATTAAACTCAATGTCAGCAACGTGGATGTTATGGTTGTTCCAAGATCACCGGTTCTCAGTAACATCTGAATTTCGAAGGAGTTTAATTATTAAATCGACAATTATTCATCAGTGGCTACATTTTTTTACCTGAAGTCCTGAGACGTTCATCAGAATCATGCCAAATCCAAGATTAAAAAAGAAATTCCATGCGTAACTTGCGTTGATGAGGCCCTATTTTTAATAATATTGGCTAGTTTTCGTTGGTTAGTTACTAAATACATTCTCATTTGCTTGATAAATTATCTTACTCGATAACGTCATCATGTCTGTCGATACATGAAGCTAGGTATATCATGTCCGTTTTTTCAAACGCAAATGGGGTTCGTTCTGTATCTACTAATGTGTCATTCCTCCCGATTCGTTCTAATTTGTGACTGAAGACACACTAACGCTTTAGTATACTTCTTATTGCGATTGATTGATCATTGGCTCACCCCACCGCAGCAAAAATACCACAGACGTGTTGCACTTAAAGGATTAACATAACGTCACTGCCTACTGAGATAGTCAGTACCATAAATCCGCATACCGTATAATACATAACAAGGTAAAAATAATATTTTTGCATATCGAGATGATAATAGACGACGGGAAATAAAAATTTTCCGGGTTCAGTATTGTTGCGCAATATAACGTGAGTTAACTTCTGTATTATCGGTTGAATCATACCGACGAACATGGTTGAATACAAAGTAGCTGTAAACAATAAATGGACACTAGGACCTCGATTTGGGCGCCCTCGATCTTTTCCGCAGTCCCCACCACGGAGCGAATATCGATCGATGCGACCCGTGGAGGGGAAGCTATAGGGC
>JAPYZD010004450.1:0-19303 GCA_030522725.1 Ichneumoninae sp. B BG-2022a | reverse complement strand
GGGCTCTCTTGATACTTTTTTCCGTAATTAAAAAAATATTTATCCTTTTATAATTAACCGGTGACTTTTGGAAACTAGAAACTATCAGCTTGATATTGGGTTCGGTTATTTCAAGAAAAAAAATGTTCTTGTTAAATTAATAACTGCTGGAATCTTAGGCTGCTCTTATCCGTCCAATCATTGGTACCTTTACCTTATCGCGGGCGACGGCAAAAGCGCCATTAAAATTCCATTATTATCAACTTCTGTCTACGCTCGCTCGTGACACACCGTGCTGGGACATGACGAGAAACAGTGGCGTTGCACCGACGCATTATTCGCATGCAGGCTCTCCTTCGTGCGAGAAACTCTTCCCGCTACGCGCGTCCTTTCGGCCGGATAAAAATGTATGTCCATCAATTTGGGCGTATCAATGCTTTGAACGGGAAAGGTAAAAAAATAAAAATGTATACGAAGTACGGAATCAACGGTAGTATAATTCAGGCAGGGCGATTGTCCTCCTCCGCTATCTTTACCCAGCATGAGAGTCTCTGGAGTTCGATTCGGGCGTTAACTTTCGGCTTGAACGCCCGATGAATTTGGCGCTCCTCGTTGAATCGAGCTCCGACAGATGCGCTAATCCGTCGAGAGTCCCCATTGGCCCGTGAAACTCTTCGGCATTCGCGGAGTTCGAGACGAGTCAAAGAACCCCCGTGACGAACGCGATTGCGGGATGCGTCACGAATCCTCATCGTTCGCGCTCCGAGCTCTTTCGCGGGAGGCCAGCGGCGATTCCGCTGATGGTATTGAGCTGATCAGAGTATATGAAAACGCGAGGTAGCCGGATCGGTATAATTTCCCGGGCAAGTATTGAATAAAATAACCGGAGGCGTTTGTACGTTCATCGGATAAGTAACGGGCAAACGATCGGTGATATTTCGCATCACCGTTCGCCCTCTAGGCGGAAGGCGCAAAGGTAAATGTGATAATAAAGTGCGAACGGGTAAATTGCATATACATTCGAGGAATGATGGAACTATGACGTCGTAAAAGCATCGCGGATTGACAAACGTTTGAAACAATTTCAAATGCACCGATGACGGAGCGAAGTTAGCGGATCCAAAGCATTGAGGAGATTGCAGCATGAGTCAATAAATATGTGCTCTATATTGTAACGACCGAGCGAAATGAAAAAGGAACCCGATTATCAAAAAAAGCAAGGGCAAAATATTTATTACGTCGTGTAAGAAATCGTAATCGTTTCGTACAATCAGAAAAAAGATTTATTAAAATCAAATAAATTTATTGATTTATTGATCTTTAAATGACGTTTATTAAGATAAAATAAATATTTACTTGCCTCAACAAAATCCTTAGGTTCAAATAATGGCTACTCTTTGGCGGAATTAAAAAATGTACTCAAAGATTTGTACTTTAAAATAAAGGTTTATTCGCGTCAAAGAAATCATATATTTGACGTCAAGACAAACGCGGTTATCATCCGGTAGCGCGCATTACAGAGTCGTACAAGACTACATTCATTCCTTACGGGCAACCGCTACATTGTAATAGAGAGGCAATTCGCAACCAACTTCGAGATTGGTTATGTTATTAGTATAACTAATGTGCGACGTAATTAGTGTAATCATGCGTCGATAACGGATCTGTTCCTTATTTAATGATAAAACTTTGCTTGTTGATGGTTCGTCGATAGTGAAAATGACTTTCTTAACAAAAAAAAAATTGTTTCTGCGTCATTCATATATAACATTATTCCCATACGATCAAAAGTAACAGATCTGTCTCGAAATAAATTTTAAAAAATTATTATTTCCAAATATCTGTTTATTAGATGCCAAAAAACAT
Source organism: Ichneumoninae sp. B BG-2022a (assembly GCA_030522725.1). Lineage (NCBI taxonomy): Eukaryota > Metazoa > Arthropoda > Insecta > Hymenoptera > Ichneumonidae > Ichneumoninae sp. B BG-2022a. The sequence continues at coordinate 17,458 of JAPYZD010004450.1, read as the reverse complement.
TATTGAATCATAAGAATAATACTATCAAACAAATAAATATATTAGAAATGAATAAACGCTCTATTAAGTAAACATTTTTCTTCGTCCTTAATAAATTTTATTTGATTGAAATAATTTTTTTTTCTGGGAGTAACCGTGAATACATCCGTTCAAGTTAAAGTCCCGAAAAATACTATCGATAAAATCTGCGATCGTTTCTTCGCCCGACAAGTGTCATGCGGTTAGAGCGGCTTGTCATGACCGCTCAACGATCAGTAAATCGTATGTCTTATTGGTGGTACGATACTCGTTACAAGATGTTCGATAATTGTAGTTCTCATTGGGAAAAAGGAAAGACAATTTGCTCGACCGGTTGACAATTTTTTAAGTTTGTTTGGAACTTACGTGGCGAGCTTTTCTGATTTAGCGATCGATGCCACGACGGAATTGATTTTCGATTCGGAATAATCCTGCTCAGTATGCGATAGGATTTCCGTTCACGACCATACGAAGCAGAACTGTTGGCATGCACCCGATAAACGTCACTGGCCTACCACAAATGTGAGCAGTAAATCCCAAAAGACGTTCTCGGCGCGTCTGTGGGTTGGTCGGAGCGCCGCTTTCGGACAATCCACGAGACACCAAACGCTCTAGGCTTAACCGAGGTCTGCCTGCTGCCGCTGCTCGACACTCGGGGTCGGTATTCTCTGCCCCGAGGCTTACCTGTGAGCGAAGACTGGGTTGCGACGAATCGATTGCACAACTAGGACAATGATACCCATAGGTACGGAGTAATTTCTCCAAAAGGCCGATGAACAAACTACCGCACGCAATTCGTTTCAGTCCTTTAAAGGTTGCGTGCTATTTCGTTGACTCCATGTGATTATTGCATGATGCTCTTACGGCTCGATTGGCAAAATACTTTTTGTTTTTCATATATTTAATTGACGAAGTAAATCATTGATTTTTATTATACATATTTATACTTTGTGTCAATTTAATTTTTTTTTCACGTGCAATATGTTAAGACAATAGTCGAAAAAATTGCGATTGGAAGGCGACTTGGAAGAACTTAGCGGGTGACTCAGTAGGATTTAGAATTTTGAGGGTTTGTTATGGAGTCCTCACGGAACCTCTGGTTAACTTCCTAAAACTTCTGAAAATATTTTCCCATAAAATGTTAGTAAATTTTTAGTAAATAGGAAAAAAAAGTTTGATTGCAATTTTCTTTTCACGCGCAAAAGCGTTAAGAGAATAATCTCAAAACACATTTCAGCCCCGTATAGACACTCGAAAGAATGTGGGTGGACCTTTAATGGGACTCAGAGTAATACTCACTTAAAATGCTCACGGGACTTCTTTTTGAATTGCTAAAATTCCTGAAAATATTTTCCCATAAAATTCATGAAGTTGGGCCCGCTTCTTTTTTCACCCAAAACTGTCATTAGCCTATAGTAGTCAACATTGGGCAGACAACGGTGGCAAAAATAAAATACAAATAAAACAATCCGCCATGAATTTCGAAAACCTGCGGTAGAGTCCGACGAGCTTGTACACGCGGACAGTGCGCAACGTTACTTTTGGAGTATATTTGTGATTTATCAAGGGATTTTCCGACACGCGGTATCAAATTTCCATCAATTTAGTTACCGCCGAGTACCTTGCAATATCCTTCGTGCCTCTAGGGTCGAGGAACGAATCGGTCGATCGGCGCCAACGTCCCACACAATCGCACGTTAACGCTGTGTGAGTGATAAACGTGAAGGGGGGAAGTCGAGGTTTCCGCGCGTATTGGCCCTATGCGCGCGTTCTAATGCTATCGATTTTGGTGTTTAGCATAATGAGGACAGACAGAGTAGGATAACACCCGAGTGCGCTCGAAACGGAAGGGTTCCAGTCCGAACACCCTCCTGTGTCAGGGGATATCGGCCCTCCTCCGCGAAACACATTCGTGACGATGTCCTGCGGATCGATGTTATCGCGCGAGCCGAGAAAAAAAAATACAAAAAATTCGGAACGCAGTAATGCATTTCGTTGGACAAATTTACCGATTCGCTCGCCGTTTGTTCGGATTACTCTTAAGGGCCACGGGGTTGTCATGCCGCTCGAAAAGTAATTATCTCGATGCATAATCGCGCTATCGGTGTCTCGCCATAACTGAACCATTCGTTCAAGTTAGCGCGGTTGGCGCGCGGGGGAATCGCGAGTCCGAGCCCGAGACCGCGAAGGAATGAGAAATTTAATTAATATAATTTACCAAGCGCGATCGTTATTAATACACACTCGATCGGTGCGCATTAAGAGCCTAGCGGCTCCCGAGCGCGCGAGTAATCATCGTACGGAGAGCCCGCGGCCGCGGGGCGAAAGACTCGTCGGCAGAGGCGATCGCGAGACTTTGTTGCCTCCTGCAAACCGGGATTCCCCCTGAGCTGTGAAATCGAGGAAGTGCAAAACAAGCTCCAACGACTGCCCCGCGGCTGTTTAATGCCTCGGAGAAATCAGTTCCAAGCCGGCATAAAAGATTTTTGCATAATAATTATCATCGTCTATTTATAAGAGCGCAACGCCCGTTTGTATTTCTGGGCCGGGCGAACGATGCGTTATAATGCCGAAGATTATTACTTCGATAGCATCGGCGGGGATGACGCGGAGGCGCGTAGTTACTAAAGCCCGAGTACGTTTTCATTTTCAATTGGCCGGCGGGCTTCATTATTGATTCGTCAAAAATATTCGACGCCCGTCGTTCGCGATCGCTAAATCTGTCGATCCGATAGGAAAGAGCAGAGCCCGAACAAGCGGCAGCATGCGCAAAAGAGAGGTAGAATTAAAAAATAAAATAAAATAAAAAACGCATACACACACATAGGCGAAAAAAAATTCTACGTACGCGGGCTTCGCGAAGCCGAAATTCAATTTATAATATGACAGAAGCTAATCGATTTTAAAGTCGATTCTACATTCGCCCGGTGAACTATACAGACGCGCACACCGCTTCCACTCGACTTTTTACGTATTATCTGGAGGGAATATAAAAAAAAGAAGAAAAAAAAAAATTATCCATCGAACGGAAAGAATTCAAGCGATTTTTTGCGATTGAAAAATATTGATTGCATATTGTTTGTGCCGCTGCCTAGGAGCGAAAAGAGTTGAATCTTTTTTCTTCTCCCGCTCGACGTATGAACACGCCGAACAACACGTTTCCATTTCTAGAGAGGTAGCCCACCGTTCTGTGCTGCTTGTATTCCGCTGCAATGACTATCGCGTGTATCGCGATTTTTCTATCACGGGCTGTCTTTTATATTTTCATTCCATATACATATACATATATATATATATATGTATATATATATATAATATTTTTTCAATTACACTGCGGGACCGACAAGAAGAAAAGTTCGGTGTCGAGAAAACCTTTGACGGTCTAGACAAGTGGATCACGAACGCACCAATCGTCTTGGGCTCTGTGTCCCACGACGGTCCGACGTAGAGGAGTGAGAATCTTCCACCACGTTATTACAAGTCATTAGAGCCGCCGCTAGAAATCAGGAGTCTTTCAAACTATGAATAGTCCAATTATCAAAGAGCCCGGAGAGATCCGCCAGCGCGGAATTGTTGCAGGAGCCGTTTTAATTAGTAGCTTGGATCTGTAACATCTAAGACTGGTGACGACACTCGAAACACCACATTTCGATATCTTAAAAAATTAGCAAAGTTTGACGAGGACTTTGAAGGTTAATTACAAAAAAAGTTAACGAAATTGTGGAGCAATCTGCGCGATTGATGGGCAAAGATGGGAACGGCTCGTCGATCTTGCTTGTATGAAGCCATCTTCGAGAGAAATTTTATCGCTGCGCCTGTACCGGGCACAGTATTTGAGCCTGTGCTCTATTCCGTGGATTCATGGTCTGCAATGCACAGTAAATTTATTTGTAACGATGTCTTAAAAAATCAACAAACTTTGAAGATGAATTAGAAAAACAAAAAACTTAACGAATTTGTGGAACAATCTGCGAGATTGACGGGCAAAGACGGAACGGCCCCGCGAACTTGCTTGTATGCACCCAGAAAAAAAAATTTTTTGACGGCCACCGTTTATTTGGTTTCAGTAAAAATATTCATTTAAATTAAATCGATAGTTACTTAAATGAAATAAATATTTATTTAAATCAAATAAATATTTTACTTAAAACTAAATAAACGGTGGCCGTCAAATACATTTTTTTTTCTGGGTGTGAAGCCATCTTTGGGGACAATTTTATCGCTTCGCCTGTACCAGGCACAGTATCGGAGGCTGTGCTCTATTCCATAGATTCATGGTCTGCAATGCATAGTAGATTGATTTGTAACGATATCTTAAGAAATCAGCAAACTTTGATGATGACTTTGAAGATGAATTAGAAAAACAAAAAACGTAACGAAATTGTGAAGCAATCTGCGAGATTGACGGGCAAAGACTGAACGGTCCCTCGATCTTGCTTGTATGAAGCCATCTTCGAGAGAAATTTTACGTAGATTCAAATATTGCGTAGATTCATGGACTGCGAATATTATTCGAAGACCATGAATCTGTTTTGGGTTCATTCCAGTACACTCCGGGTATCCACTCCACATATATTTGAGATGCATCACTCACGTTCTTTTGCAGCACTTGTGATTTTTGAATGAATTTCGTAAAATACAAGAAGAATAAGAAAAAAATGATTGCAGGGTAAATGTTATTCAGGGATTAAAAAAATCGCGATAAAAGAATTGCGGTGCTAAGCAAATAAATTAAGAACCGGTTATTGGCTAGTACAATTATTACGAACTTTAATAATCGCTATTCTTGCTGCACGTGATTTTCAAGAACGCGGAACAGCCGATAAAAATAACAACAAAACAGGCGAGTAAACCGGGTTCGTTTCTCACACACTCGGATGAACAAGTTAAGCTTGATTAAGGAATATAATATATACAATAAACTTCGACGTATTCAGTAATCATGCAATCGCACTCAGCTCACGATGCGTGCGAACCATTGCGGGTCTTAGCTACGTCAGTTGCTAACCACTGTCTCTCGATTGTTCGGTCGCTCATTGGTTCAACGAAAACTTACACGTCTAACTCTGAACTATTAAGGCAACGGTACCAATGCTCGGATACGTCCCAATAGTGGGATTTATTACGAATTTAGATGTTAGAAATCCAATTTGAAACTTGTAATCGTATCGACAAACATTGTTTGACGCACAGAAAAAGTTATACAAGGTTTCAGCCTAAATTATTTTCTATTATCGCATTTTGTTAAAAGACCAACGATATAGTGTCCGAAAATTGGTGCCGACGCGACCCAATAATTCAGACAGTTCGAAGAAGTTAGGTTCGCCAACTTTCTACGTAGCTTATCTCCAGTATTGTTTCGTGCCAATATAATTTTTGTATTGAATTAATTGTTAAATGGCAAAGAAATTCTGTTCGTCTATATGAACTAGTTGAGTTCGTACTTCAGAATTATCGAAATCTATGATTGTCCGAAAAAATCGGTACATACACTATCCGAATATAGAAACATGCCGAAAAAACCGTGTCCGGAAACTGGTACATTTGGACTTCTCTTGTTATTTTCTCCCGTATATAAAAAAATATGTATCTTTTTCCAATTTATCGATGTGTTTTGGAAACCAGAAACTATCAGCTTCATATTGGTTTCACTTATTTTTCACAAAAAACGTGTTCTTAGGTAATTAATAACTGCTGAAATATGGGGATGCTCTGAACGTGACGCGATGAATGCAACGTGACGCGATGAATGTTCTCGATTATGCACTACACATCTGGGAACCTTCAGTATCGCCTTGAATCTACCTCAAAAATGGCGTTAAATAATTCACATTATTTAAAGCCATTGGTGACCATGCCTCCCCGCATGTTGGCTTCGAGTGATGTTGTACATGGTCGACCACTCTCGTTCCCTTAATTTCACGGTAATTCGTTTTTAATCTGTTTAACATTCGAAATTGCGAGCTGTCGAGGACTTGCACTGGATCCAATTGTCAATGGATCAGTGTGTGGCCGAACGGGTGGGTGTGTGCGCGTAACTGTGCGGCTGAATCTGTCAAACTGTAACGCACCGGTAGCTATTTAAAATCATCGTTAAAGTCGCTCGTTTTTAATTCACTCATTATCAAATTAGGAAAAATCGCTCGCGAATTTATGCCCCCGTTCCCGAACCAGTGCAGTGTAAATTTTACGAATGCCCCAAAGACCCGAAAACCCGAAATAGAAATAGTCTCATTCTTCAAGCGACGTATGAATGTGCAACCTTCAGTCTAAATGAATCTATAGCAATCTCCGAAGCGGTTCATCCCAACGAGTTTCAAGAATTAAAATTGACACCCAAAACCGAATAACCTGACGAGCACGAATTTGGCGGTTACATTTTTTTGTTATCCTTTGAAGAATGATGTTGGGTGCATGCGACATTTTTTCGAAAAATAATTGTGGAAAAGCATTTTTGCTACCATACTCCTGATTTGTTTTTATAGTTTATGATTAAGGGTAGAGTCGCTTTTATTCGGGTATCGTCAAGTATATTATCAAGATTTTTTTTTAATAAAATGTTTATGTTCATTGCAATGAAAGTGGGGTGAATATTTTTATCGATATTGTTACGACCGAACGAAATCAACACGCATTTGGTTTTGAGGCGGATAGTATTAATTACAATCATAGCTAAATATCTCGAACGCGAACTGTCAAACATCTTCTCTCTCGCAAAGTCACTTCAAGACTGTCATCATCTCGTCAATCGATAGTCTGTACGTTTGTCATTTACCAAGCCGAGCAATTCCAGTCATCTATATAATATATCGTGTGTCTCAGTCAATCCTCATCTCTATATTCGTTACAATATTATTACATAATGCAGCCATTTTTTTGTCACACAAGTTGCCTTTATGCAACTTAGGACCGCAATATATCAGCAAGCAATGAACAGATTGACTTCAAATTTGGAGCGCCTATTAAGAACACATCTTAAAAGGCCAAGAGACAACTACGATTTATAGCGAAATAATAAATTTTACAAATAACGAAAAATTTGAAAATTTTCGAAATTGTGCCACAACTTTGTCAAATAAAAAAAAGATCATTGTTCAGACGATAGAGACTGGACGTCTGATTCCAAATATGTCTGCATTTTCAAAAAGATGCCTGCATTATGAAACAATATCAATAAAAATATTCACTCAGTTTCATTGCGATAAACAAAACATTTCTTTTAAAAAAACCTGATGATACACCCGAAAATGCTCCAAAAAAGGCGACTCTATTCTTAAGCTATGAATCTTTCCACCGTACATTAGGGTTTAGAATATGCCTTACAGTGAATAAACAAAAGTGTCGGACACCTAGCTCGTCCGATTGCATTCAATATCCGAGCTGCACTTCCAAAACTAAAACCGCAAGTCCAGACACCGGGCTTCGCAGCGAAGCCAGTGTTTCGGCCTGATCAATGTTCGGGAACTAAGTTAGCGATAACTTTATTGTAATAAGATGACCTGGGCAGTCTTGGCAGTGTCGCAAATGAAGGAGCATGATGCAGAGTGTGGGAGGTGCTACGTGCTTGTGGCTTACGGTGTGTCCGCAAATGAGAGGGGTCCTGAAATAGCTTTTGCTCGTGATGCTGCTGGGTGAAGATCATTCTGTGCCTGGGTTACCATGACTACGGACGCCACTCGGCGAACCTAATACTCCGATGCCGGACAACGCCACCGAAGAGGGGAAGCGTCCACCCTGAAGCCCCGTGCCACGTTCAGGGAAATGGTCAACCAAGTATCGCATTTGACTTCACAACCGATTACATGCCGATATCAACCCTCATGGGCGGCGCGGCGTCCGCAAAACGCGTATAAGTTACAAGTTAATCGGTTCTCGTTGTACCGAGGCTGTGCTTGGCAGTTTTGAGGCAAATTATTTAGTGCAAATGGTTTATTGGTATGGTGGTTTTTAGCCCGATCCCGGGTTGCAGACTGCTTCACTCTACCTCTTCGCCCTCCTTCCATATCCGTTTGCCGCCGTTTCTCGAGTCCGGAGCTGCATTGGGCCCCGATACACTCAGAAAAGGATTTAGCAAAAATGACTATACCGCTTGAGACATATTACCACATAGGACATGGTAGTAGGGCGCTAGGCCGCCACCTATGGTAAGATGTACCGGATTTATAACAATTTTTTTTAGATATTATGGTAAACATTCTTGGAAATCTGAGACATTCTGCCATATGTGTATTCTACCATATTATGTGCTATGGTAATTTTTCTTAGATGATCGGTCATTTTTACTAGATCCTTCTCTCAGTGTAGGTGTTGGCTTCAGACATACGTATATAGTCGTAGGCCTTGCGTCCCATATCTGGAGCTGCGTCCTCGTTCATTGCGTTCACCCACGGGACTTCGGTCTCGGGAATCGAACCCGCTACAGGCCCCAGTTTTTTGGTTTACCAAACCACCACCAACCGGCAAACACAAAGGCCCTGGCCGATTCCTTTTGGACCTCCTATTTTTAGGGTGAGTTCCGAACCACTGGGACTACAGAAAGCAGATAGAACAATCCATTGGTGCTTGACCGGGGATCGAAGCTGGACTCCTCCATTGCTCGGCCTCTATTTATGGCAAAATGGGACCCTTACACTCAGAAAATAAAATTTGTTGGATTAACCAAAAGTCGCGGAAACATACGTTCAACGCTGTTATTTATTTGGTAAAAATAAAGCATTGTTTTGTTAAACGATTATTCGATTCAATTAATTCAAAATTTGTCGATTGCAACAAACATTTTTGTCGGACCAACCAAATCAGAAAACCAAATACTCCTTTGAACATTGTGAGATACGAAATGTTGTAAATCGCACCAATTCGAAATAAGACATAAAAATAATTTCAAATAAACACGGAGTTAACCCAATTATTTTAATTCACTGTTAGTTGTTTTCGTTTATCTCATATCATACATTTTCCGTATTGAGTTCTCCGTCATATACAGGCATTTATATTTCGACAATTTAAAATTAATCTTATCCGACATCGGTTCGGTGTCGTCTCACTCATACTTCCACACTTCCATACTTTTAATTTTGACATGAATTACACAAAAATACTTATCAATAGGAGGATGCACAGTTTCGTTGGCTCTTTCATATGCTCTGGGGCTCGCAGACTTCAAGAACGGTTTGGATCCCAAATTCTCAGTGATTATGCCGGCTGGCCATACAGTTGAAACGATAACATATCACCTTGACAGTCTTGCTGTCGTTGTTTCAATATCATATGGAATTGTAAGAATTGAAAGTAGAATTGAAACAAACATTTTTTCTTCGGCAGCCCGCAAGCAATTTTTTTTTTCAGTGCACGCACGGCTTGAGGCGTCCGACACGAGTCTCGGCTCGCTATTCCTCTGAATTGGAGATTGCGTCACGGTGTCTCACGGTCCGATCTGCCCGACGTCCCCAGAGCGAAAGAGGACGATTTTCGGTGTACTATTCGCACCTGCCCATACACATTGGTGACGCATGCGCGTCGACGGCAGGGATGCTTACGCACTTGATACAAGGAATCGATTATCGACAGCGTCTTTATCTCTTCATCGATTCTCGATATTTGATTTCTAGAAAACAATCTTACAATGTATGTCGCCGCGCATTTGCTTAATCCAACCATTTATTTTTCTCAGTGTGGATCAGGGCCTTGTTAGGGTCTTATCAGCCCTTTTATGGGGCCGCGGCTATGTGACTGACGGTCATCGACCCGCCAGAGCTCCAAGATCGTACCCACGGGTGGGCTGACCGCGACGCGAAATACAACACACATCAACATAACGGATCCATTATACCCATCGGAGCATCGAGCCCCTCCGACCCCTCTCGATTCTTTCGTCTCTTCTTATTCCTGGTCGTCGATCGTGCGTTTTCTTGTTATTCCATTCTGCAGAACAACCTTCGAGCGAAAGAAAGAGGAACGAGAAATACGAGAAAAAAAAATGGTATCCGCAAAAGTTTATCCTGGTAAAAATTGGCTCCATACCGCAGCACCGACGAGAGCCTGCGAATCCTCGAGCGTATAAAAATAACTCTCTCAAATTCCTCGATACGTTTTTTTTCTTCTTTTTCCTTCTTTTTTTCCTCCTCGTCAGATGCTCTACTTAACACACGGGTTCAGGTTACTCCACAGGTGTTTGGCGTTTCCGTGAGCGATAAAGCGAGCCCCTTCCTCCGACGACTTTCAACCCTTTTTTTTCTCTCACCACCCACCCTCTTCGCCCCGATCACTTACAGTCCATAGAGAGCGAGGCGAAAGCGAGTGCGAGAGCTTCCGTGTGCGGCACCGGCTCTCTCCCGCCGCCGGCACATTCGCGAGACCTCGCACGGTCTCGGGGGGTTTTTTTCGTTCTTTTTTCCTTTTTCTTCTTTTTTTTTGCTCCTACACGGCTTGTGGGAGTTTCACTGAGAGCTCGGTGTATTGAAGGGAGCTCGAGCGCACCGAGGATTTCGTCCGCGTTTTGAGGTAAAACTATATTGTACGGATCAGACTCCTCCCGGCTTGTTGAATATCGTACGTGCACAAAGGTAACGCACATTGTACGGTAAATTTACACACATGCCCGGCGAGCGAGCGCATCGGCGCGCGTTACACTGGAGCGCAACGAAATGCATGTACCTTTAATGTCCATCGGGCAGATAGGCACAACCTATAAAACTTATTGTCCGCTCTTTACAGCATCCCGAGAGCTGGTATATGTAAATCGGGAAACGACAAAAAAAAAAAAGAGTTGCGTGTACCTGCATGCGTCACGGCTATATCATGCGTTCCATTATTCTTCGTCGAGACTGCCCTTCCAATGGAATTTTTTTCTGCGAGCCTCGAAAACGAAAATTCGAGCTGCCTCGCCCACCAGCCTATGAAAGGTTATAAATCATTTATCATGGAATCTCTATCAGTATACGGGAAGGTCATTTTTTTTTACTCGCCAGACGCGCACAGCTAATTGTCATGAATTACCCAAACTATCTTTACCTCAACGTAGCTTTAAAAAAAATTTGCCTTAGCGTAGTTGAAGAAAAAAGCGCAAGTATATTGTCCCAGCGAGGGAAGGGCCGATTGGACAATGTCGAAATATTCCGCCGGGGCGGAAAGCGCGGATGCGGTCGCGGAAGTAGGGAAAACCTTTCGCGAGCCTTATTATCCGTTTCGTCGAAAAGTTTCGCGACGGGGATGCAGGTAGGGGGTTCTGGCCGGGGAATCGCCGATACCGCCGCCGCGGGAGGATTGCATCCGAAAAGAGGGACGCCCTGTCCAATCTGTATGCTTCTCTCTATCGATGCTGCTTTATACGCCCGGCGCGCGCGTGTGCGTCCCCGTACGTGTATATGCGTTTTTGTGCGAGGGCATGCATGTGCGCGGGGAGGTACAGGATACACAGATAGACGGGGGCAGATCGCGGGCAGCACAGGGGGTCTACGAATCGATAAAAACGCATCCCAGGCAGGCGCCAGCACAGAGCCAGCGGAGAGGGACGGGAGATATTGTAGAGCGAAGGGACGAAAAACCGGAGAGAAAGCGAGTATGAGTGAGAGAAACGTATGGGAAGGCGCCGGCCGCGAGGGTGATGGAAAAACGCGAGCGGGGTTAATGCGCTGATCATGTCATATCGAGGGGCTCGCTAAACAAACACCGGGCATACCCGCGACGGTTCGTCGGGAATGGTGCAAAAAAAAAACTGACAACCCGACCGACGCTTCGTCTACTTTTTGGAGACTAAAATATTCGGATTTTTTTTTCTTTCGTGCCCGTAGGGTGGCTCGTGTAATCGTTTGTCAATTGCGCACTGTCATGCGGACCGAAGTCTTGGCCGGATGCGACTCGGGAAAGTTTTCCGTCGGGAGACCGATCGCAGCCTTTCTGCGGCATTGACGTCGGTGAGGGTTGGTAGTGTTCGAAAATTCTCAACGAAGATCCAACGGTACGGGAACGTGTCAACGTCTCAACGTACTCGCTCTTCGTCCGACTGGATTTCACCCTGATCCGGGTTGAACTCGGCTTTCCGTCCTCATTTGGACCTGTTGATTCGATGCCTTGGGAATTGTCATGTTGCAGTTATGTTGGCTCGCGAATGCCAGTCGCATGAATTTATAAAACGAAAAACTACCCATCTCGAATTATCTCTGAGACCGTAAAAAGTCCTTTGCGGATTACAGCGTGTGATCAATAAGGTGATCAATAAAAATAGTCCGAAAGAGTCTTTCGACCCTTTGAGGACCTTACCGGTCGATCGGACAATTTTCCTTCGACAAAAGTCAATAGCAGCGAAATACGGTTCCGAGTCATCGGACTTAAGTCTGATACTCAAAATCACCATTCCTGAAAGTTTCGATTGTTTAATTGTTAAAGTCCAATCAGAGTACTCTCGATCCTCCGGAATCGCGGTGTACAGAATGGAACGAGTGTCATGTATAGCGCGTGAATGAGTCGGAAAGCATCATCGTCCCCTAAATCGTGAAAAGGAACAAGAGAGTGTCGGAACATTCGACAGGGCCGCCCCTCTCTATCGTCCTTGCCGCTCCGCCAACGCCATGGCTTTCCATTCGTCCCCATCCATTCCACCTTTTCTCGTTTTTTTTTCATCGTGTAACTATTTTACCCGAGGTTTCGGACGCTTTTCCGATGTAATGATATTTCCATCCAATTCGGTCCCCACCCTGGCACGGTCACTCGGGGGGGGGGGGGGGTGGTTTCCGAAGCGCCGACCGAGCCGAGTATGGAGAACCCTGGCATCGGCCGTCTCGTGTTCAACCCCCACCGGGACCGGGGGAGGGTGGCACGTCGCTCACTACGTCATCTGTCCCCTCGACCAATCGTCGGGCAGAGCGAATTTTTTTTCCCCGCATTGGAAAAAAACGGTGAAAGAGGAAGAGGTATCCGGCCCGGCGAGCCCCGGCATTACCCCGTACCGGTGGACCAATCGCCATACGTAAAGAGGCATTTTTTATGGGCGCTGCTCGTTCGCTCTCGCCCTACCGAACCACCCCATCCCCCGTTTCGACCACCCTCTAACCCACTACTCGCACGCTCGCTCTCTCGGCTTTGTGTGATAAAAATTGACCTAAGTTTTTGTTTCCCCCTTTTTTATTTTTGTTCTTTTTTTCTGTTCTTTATTTTGTCCCGTGCCGCGACTGTAACTGCCTAACATTAAAAAAGATGGGCTGTGTACGGACGAACGAATGTGCGACGCGAAGGTGGGTGCAGCGGCTAACAGCGGCCGCGGCAGAAACAGGAACAACCCGCGAGCCGACGAGAGACGCGTGCGGAGGAGAGCGAAGAAGACAGAAAGGGTTCAAACTGGCAAGCGGGCGGGGAAACAGAGAACAACGAAGAAGGAACGCGTCGGGCAACATGGGCGAGCGAGCGGGTCGACGAAAGTGGATGCAGAAACAAACGGGAAAAAAAAGAAAAAAAAATCATAAAAAAGCGTCGGCTCGCGGATAGAGCGAGAAAGAGTTCCCTCGGCGTGGAGGGAGGAATGCCGGGTGTGTGGTGGGTTTGGTACCGGGTACAACGTGCAGAGGTGGAGTAGGATATACGCGGTAGCCGTTGCCACCCGTGGAAGGGATGTGCCGCGCGCGAGTGAGACCGTGAGAGGGAAAAAAAGGGCGCGAAAGTGATAGAGTGAGTGAGAAAGTTTGAGAACCGTGGAGAGCAGGAGAGCAAGTAGAATCGTTCCGCGGTGGGGGAAATCGCGACTCTCACGTGCCGCTGTTGCTGCACCCCCAGGCTTTCGGGAGGGGTCGTAGAGGGATGGTCGGGGGGAAAATAATGCGCATAAAATGTAGCGTATTTATCATGGAGATAAAATGATGTGCTCGACTTTCGGGCGAGCGACGGCGTGTGTGTTGGCATCCGCGAGGGTCTCGCACAGTCCGGCCCGAAATTTGTGATAGAGAGAACGGAGAGAGGAGATACGAGGGAGCGGGCTGGCGTAAACCCGCTCGCCGCGGCTTTCCGGAGGAGCGAGCCGGAAGTGAGAGGTCCCGACGAGAGGGTCGGATAATATGCAACGAGAATGAGGGGTGAGACGGGCGCCCGCACTGGGGTGGCTCACACATTCTCACCTATCCCAGGCTTCCGACAGGGTGTAACGAACGAACTTGTGTGGGTTATTCACGTCCGCGCATACTCTTCCCGGGAAGCTTGGTAAAAATTTGTCGGTAAAACACTCGAGATACACGCGTGTCCTCGTGCATGCGTTTATTTTCATTGTTTTTTTTGTTTTATTTATGCCGTTTTTGTTTCATTTTTTTCGACGGATTATAACCGGTGGAATGAAAAAGACTTCGCGAGCCAATACCCACCCTTACACTCATCCGTGGCTTTTTATCATGCGTGCTTTTTTTTATGCGCTGTTTTCTTCTCACGAATTTCAAAAAAAAGAAAACAAAACTGCAAGTCCCGTTTAATCGATGCTCACGGGCGGAAATCGTGACGACGTAATTTTTTTTTGGTCCCGACGCCCCCGCTCCATTCACGACGGAAGTACTCCATAGGGGACACGGCGCGCCGGAGAACTCGGGCATTTGTAGAAATTGGCGATGCCAGCCTAGCAAAAGCGTCACCTATCCGCCCTACGCCATATCGCACACCTCGCGCGTTCTCCCGGCGTGTAGATGTCACAGGGCGAAACGACCTTTCGAGCTTGCAAACGATCGTCATTGACTCGTTCTCGTACTGGTAACACGGCCACTCGACGTGGGCCCGTCCACCGGAGAGAGTGCCACACGCACACGCAACCGACACCTATGTAAATTGAACAGAGCCCCGTGACCAAATTCGTTTTCCCTCGTGGATACGCGGACCGACTGGCTATTCGTACCCGAGTGAAGAGCTCTTCGGCGGCACGCCGATGGCGTCATCAAATCACTGTAACGCCCCACTCGTAAATTCATCTCTCGCGAAGATTACGTTTCACCCTGTAACACTAAAATTCAATGTAACAGGCGTACGCAAAATATATCCTGTTTTACTGTAAAGCCGAGCCGGGAGGGGGGGGAGGGGAAGGGAACGCATCTGGAATGAGGAGACATCAAGATCCTCCGATGTGGGTAGAGCATCGGTCGACAGGCCCAAAAGTCATATTTCACTCGCTCCACCATACATTTTCCATATGCTCGGTGTTAACAGAGTTGCCCGAAACGTTGAAAAAGCAAAAAAAACCACCACCGGCTCACGCACTCGTACGCACGGAGAGTAATGGGTCGCAAATTGGCAATAAAATTATGAACTCGCTCGCATGAACCTCGCGCGCCGAAAGGAAATTGGCATGAGTGCCGGAGAGCGAATCTTTCAATTTCAGCTCCACCACCCCCGACCCGTCCCACATGGTCTTTCTTCCCCCTTCATATTTGTCCCGCCACCCGACGCATCCCCTTTTCCCTTTGCTCGCTCGCGCGCCGTTACGCTTACCCAAAATCACGTGATCTTGAATTTCATGCCGGTCCAGGAACCTCCCTCGTGCTTGTTTCCCTACACTCAAATTGGATTCAAGCGAGTCCTTACTCGCGTGTGTGTGTGCGCACACGTATGTCCCTCCAATATGCCGCTCGCGCTGGACGTAGGCACAAAGCGACCCTCTCAACAGCATAAAGTACGATAAGAATGAACCTCCCTGTCTCGCTCTTCGCCCCTTCGCCCTTCGGGTTTTTATCTTCTTATTTTCCCTTTTTTTTCTATCTCGACACACGAGAGGACCGCGAAAGGACCTCATCAATTTCCGTTTCCTACGTCGTTGAGGGACAAAAAATAAACTTGATATCGATGGATTCCACGAGGGCGGATAGGATGCGGCGTGAGCATCGCCCGTGCGCCCTTCTGGCGCTGGAGCATCGATATGATCCAACGAGTACGAAGATGCCGGGCAAAGGCGAGCCGTTTCGGATGGTGAGCCAGCCAGCATTGGTACGGCGAAGCATCGGCTCGCCGCGTCGTCCGCGTCTTTTGTTTTGGCGAGCGTTTGCTCGTGCCACGATAGGGCGCTCAGATCGGAACGTGTGTGCGCTGGCTCGGTTGTGTATTCACCGTTATTGTGCACAATAAACGGTGAGAGAGATGAATTCGTGTCGGCACAGGAGAGAAAGAGAGCGCCGTACGGGGGACCGAGGTTTCACCCTTCGTAATTCTATCAGGAGCCAATCACGTCCGGTGGAGGGTGGCCTCTATATTTGTGCATGTGGAAAATCGAGGTTTCACCGCGTGCATGAATGTTGGGATAGTACCGAAGGGGGAACAACGCGACGGAACGACGTCTTATGAAAATCAAAATCCACAGTCTCGATTGATTCGCGAACGGAAATTGAAAGATCTCGACCCAACCTCCCCCTTGATCCGGTTTAATATGTATATTGGTGGCAACTCACTAGCCATCGCAATGCACATTCGTGTAATCGCTGCTTGAAAATGAAACACTCGCGACGAGGACCGCTCCAAACCCGCAATATCTTCTGCCGTGGCGAGTGCTTCGCGTTAATTTTTGTTTTATTTTTTTTTGTGAGGCGCACAACAAGCCCAGTCATAAATTCCACGTTGCATTATCTTCCGCGGAAAAGGAGGCAAGTATCGCGCATCCCGCGCGGTCTAAGCTACGCGGCTACAATGGGCTCGGCGCCGAAATGCCTTTACATTTCCGTAATAATTTTTAAGTTATCGTGTCCGGTTAACAAATTTATGCCGCTATAAAGCTCCGTTGGTGACGTTTGTCCCAGCCGCGGTAACGGGGAGCGTCGAACGTCAGCGCGGTGGACGATAAAGTTTGTTAACTTATGTGCTCGAATGACTTAAAAAAGTTGGCTTGGTTTTTCCACCCCTAAAAAAATTGGTGGGTCCCGATGTATATCGATTTTCGAGATTTTTGTATCGATACATTTCGCAACCGTCGTTGTTCTTTCATCTGTTTTCGACCCTCGTACTTCGTCACACCTGAAATACCTCGCTTCCGGGTTGAAAATGTCAATTTACACTTTTCACTTCCAGTTTGAAAATCGCATTTTTGTCACTCGTGCATGAATCGCGGCACTTGGCAAGACATGGCAGTCTTGCGAGCCGAAAGCGGCCTATTGTATGCCAGTCGTGAACCTGTGGTGAAATGACAGAGTCGCGCATGCGCGGTTCGCATTCCGTTCACTTTCGTCCCTTGGGCTTTTGAGTCGCGCATGCGCAATTCGCATTTCGTTCACTTTCGTCCCTTGGGAGTTTTCTTTCGACGTTTTCCAAGCTAGAGACATAAGCTCACTTTTCAGCATTAGTCTCGCGTGACTGCCATTCCAAGTGCCGTAGATTCATGCGCTTGTGACAAAAAGTTTGATGTGGAACGAGGGTCGAATTGGCGATTGCGACTCGTGTGATTACAGCCCTCGCTTCGCTCGGACCGCAAACTTCACACTCGTCGCAATCGCCAACT
>JAPYZD010004449.1:0-11573 GCA_030522725.1 Ichneumoninae sp. B BG-2022a | reverse complement strand
GTTTCGGTTATTTCAAGAAAAAAATGTTCTTGATAAATTAATAACTGCTGGAATCTTAGGCTGCTCTTAACCGTCCGATCATTGGTACCTTTACCTTACGCTGCTGAGATATTTCAACCGGAATTGAGTGAGCGGATAGGGCAGATAGATAGATTCAACACTGAGACAAATCCGCGGCAGTCGTTAGGGCGGAGAAGCCGATGGGACAAGTGCTTCACGCGAGAAACGCGTCTCAAAGGGTGAGCCTAAGTTTATTTTAATCGCCCGCTCGCGGCGGTCGTCGGTGTAATCCACGCGGGAATTTGAATTCATCGGGTTGAGAATCTTGACGCGTGTGTCATTAGGAATGACGGCTGTAGGCGTGCTCGCAATCAAACTCGGGGCGGCGTCTTGCAGAATGAAGTCCTTATTCCATCGTACGAACAGCGCTGAGAACCAAGATCTTGGCACGAGCGTCTCCAGCCCCCTCGGAGGCTTAATGAGAGAGCGGATCGCGCGGGTCTGTAGTCGGCTCGTGATTTAATAACGCCTCAGGTGTCGACCCGAGGCCGTATCGAGCACGAGGGCGAAGGGACCGGAGACAGTTCGCACGCCTGCTCGGCGATACCAGACAAGGCCCGTTTTATCTTCGCGAAACTCAATCGGTAACGAAGACTGGAATCCATTTTTTTCCTCATAAGTGCTAAGCTTTCCTGAGGAGATCCAAGCTGTTAAGGTATGCTGAACCGCTGAGTAAAAGCGCTGAAAATTTATTCCAGTTTTTGTTACCGACTGAGTCTGTTGGGTTAATTGTTGTTGTCCGTTCGGGACGATTTCCATCATAACACTTTAAAAATAAATTGTAAATTTAATGTTCTGGAACTTGAAATTTGCTTACAATACTTACACTGTAAACAAAATTTGTGTGAAATTTAAAGTACAGGACCGGAACTTTTTATCCACATACTAGTACATTAAAATGAAATTTAATTAAGTACAATTTTCATGAAAAATTAATGTTCAGTGTATTAAAAACATTGAGAATACTTTATTAAATTTACTTTAATCTTAATCATTTACTTTAATATCAATGAAAAAATGTATTAATTTTTCATCACAAGTGTACATTAAATTTAATGTACCAGTTTTTGCATAAAAACGTCTAGTCTGATACATTAAATTTCCAATTGTGTTTTACAGTGTACATTAATTGAGCATTAATCTATTTTTTATGTAGAGTGAAAATATCATATATTAAAATTTAAAAAATTGTTGCCTGAAATTTACAAAAAAGTTTATTACAAATATAAATTTTACCAAAAAATTGCAGCGCACATGGCTTTGAAGGTTTCAGAAACATTTTACGTAAAAAAGCCTCCAATACCGTTAATTAATTTTCAAACACAATTTAGTTTTACAGTGAATATTTTTATGAAAAAAATAATGAAATGCAAATAAGCAAGACACGGAAAAAATTCATGAGATTCGACGTTACTTTTCCGATTTAATTAAATTAAGATTGAACCACGATTCGGCGCCGTGTCGATAACGCCGAGGGAAGAAAAACGATCGGCGTTGCGGAAAGAGGAGGCGTTGCGTGACACGTGTTTCGCGATGGCAAACAATGCGGTGTGCAAGCACGATTCGTGACGGCATTCGAACTATCCCGTAGTTCAGCAATTCGGAAGCAACGTTAAATCGGTAGTCGCCGTCGACGGTAATTACCGCACGCCATGTGATTGTCTCACTTTTTCTCGTTCCCCCTCGCCCTCCTTCCTCTTTCATCGTCGCTCTCGCTCTCAGGAGACGAGGTCCACTAACCACCGTCCAGATAAAGTATTGTCCAGCTCGCGGTAGCTGGACAAACCCACGCAGAGACAGCGTCAACACTTGGCCGATCCTCGTGGTCGCTCGGGTGTATCGCCTTCCGCAGGCTTTGTCAGCCAATTGCGGATCTGAGAACCCCGACCACCACCCAATCTGTACTATCGCTTCCTCTCTGTCCGCTTTTCCACTTTTTCCTTCGATCTTTCCTACCGGAAGTCGCATTTGCCACGAAAACGAACACTTCCTCATTTCGGTCCATCGCGAAGCAATTCGAATTCGAACGATGTCCTCCAGTCGGATTGTCAACCTACTTGTCTCTTCGACCTTCCCCATCACTTCGCAAAGCAGCCCGAATTTCCCGTTTTAATCTTCACCCGCTGAAGATTAAATCTGAAGATGCTGAAGAAAAATGATAAGAAAAAAAAATTAATAAAGAAGTGCACGATTAGTGCAATGAGCTTCGGAACTGAGCGAGCAGAAAAAGTGTAAGGGATAAAATGATTAAAAAAAAAAGAAAGGAGTGCACGATACCGTAGCTCGTTGACTGCATTGGGCTTGCATCGCAATGATGTCCGGCTGCGAAGCCGACTGGATGAGTATGTCGAGGGTAAACATCAAGCAGTTCCCAATTTCGGTCCATCGCGGAGCGATCAGGATTCGAACTATTTCCTCAAGTCGTATGGTAGCCTACTTATCTCTTTGACCTTCCTAATTCCTCGGCAAAGCAACCCGAACCTCCCAATCCGATCTTCCGCAGTTAAATCCTATTGCAACGAGCTTCGGAACTGAGCGAGCAGAAAAAGTATAAGGGATAAAATGATTAAAAAAAAAGAAAGGAGTGCACGATACCGTAGCTCGTTGACTGCATTGGGCTTGCATCGCAATGATATCCCGCGACGAAGGCGGCCGTTGCGTGCGAGGGGAGCGGGGGGCTCGACGAGTAAGTATGTTGCACACAGGGGGGGGGGGGGGCTGCACCCCGAGTTGCAATGCTCGACGTCGGAGCCCGGTTGCACAGGGTTGAGTCGGTAGTCTGCCGGGGTTGCCGTTACAGTCTGCGGGGCCTCCTGCTCCTCTCCGCTGGGCCACTTGAGAGAGCTCGCCGTTTCCCTTATTCCTTCAATCAACGTCAGCTGGGGAGGCGAGTCTAGTGTGTACACTGGGCAAATACTCGCGTGCTCCGTACTAGAGCAGCATAGAGACCAATGACTACATCATCCACCCACATACACGTATGTTTTCTATGTACAAATGGAAAGGCAGATAGATGTGCGGTGATCGCGGTGGCGAGTTATTGTAGTGGTGGGGAGTTGGCTAGACGCTTCCTTTCTCGCTTGCTCTTTCGCTTTGACCTCTTGCCTCCCCGTCCATCCTCAACCACCCCCAAACCCCCTCCCCCCCGCCCACGGACAGTCATCGTATCGATTCTTTTCTCATCTCACGAAACGTCAGTTCAATGAGAATTTCGTCGGTATCGCTTGCTCTGAACTCATCCATATCGCTTATGAGATTCATCAAGTTTGAATGGAGGGGTGTGTATTACGAGCATGATGATGACGATTGTGACTAATGAGGCATCTTGGGAGATCAAGATCGCGGACACAGTGGGCCATTTCGGACCAATGTTGGTGCGTCAGTTAATAGAATTAGTTTGTCGACGGCATCATGAGAACCCAAGAAACTCATGCTGAACACAACGCCCAATACATTGGTTTCCGTCGTCATCGTATCGATTCTTTACTCATCACACGAAACATCAGATGAATGAGAATTTCGTCGGTATCACTTGTAAGATTTATCAAGTTTGAAAGGAAGGGTGTGCATGACGGGGATGATGAAGATGATGACTAATGAGGAATCTTGGAAGATCAAGATCGCGGACACAGTGGGCCATTTGGGACCAATGTTGGTGCGTCAGTTAATAGAATTAATTTGACGACGGAATCATGAGAACCCAAGAAACTCATGCTGAACACAACGCCCAATACATTGGTTTCCGTCGTCATCGTATCGATTGTTTACTCATCTCACGAAACACCAGATGTATGAGAATTTCGTCGGTATCACTTGTAAGATTTATCAAGTTTGAAAGGGAGGGTGTGCATGACGAGGATGATGATGATGACTAATGAGGAATCTTGGAAGATCAAGACCTGGGACATCGGGGGCCATTTCGGACCGATGTTGGTGCGTCAGTTAATTGAATCACTCTGTCGACGAGATCATGAGAACCCGAGAAACTCATGTTGGACACAACGCTCGATATATCTGTACGTCTCTTCCATAAAGCCACGTTCGGGTCCGCGTGAGTTTGTGTGCGTTTGTGTGGATGTATAAACACCGAGGCGAGAAAGAGCCAGAGGAGAGATCCCGTTTTAAAATAGGAAGGAAGAGGACCGGATACCGGTGCGTTACCCATGCATCATAGGTCGTCTAAACGAGCTGTTTAGACGACTTCAAGTTAACCCAAATTGACTCAATTGGATTAACCGCGTCGAGGCTCATCCGACACTTGGGAACCGGCCCCGGGTGCCGTTGCGCGTCACGCAGCGCTGCAGGGCCAGAGAGCCTGCAGCATCGAGCAGCGTCATGGTGTACGTAACGGAGAAGCCGGAGAACATAATATGCATGTGTACTCCACTTTCTCATGCAAATTGTCTCCACGTCGCTCCGACGCGTGTGTGCGCATGAATTTTTTTTCCGCGGCATCGCGAGCGATTCCCTCTCGCAGCGGCCTCTTCGTCACCGCGGAGCCTCCTCCCGGCGTCGGGCGCGAACCTTTTTTGTCATCTTCTCACGTCGCGCGGATCTCCCGCGAATTCAGACCAGTTAAGAGAATTGTGCTCTGTCGCTTATGCATAAAGCTTTTGTTCGGGAAAATTGAACGCGGCGCCTCGCGATTCGTTCCTCCCGCACGATGATCATTCCGGTCTCACGTTCTTCGAGGCTCGAAAGCGAGAGCGTGACGATGCGCCGTTTTGCATCGCGCCGGTCACGTGGATAACCGAGGATGAGGACTCTCCGAGTGTCCCACGACTCTTGTCAAGTGCCGAACGGGATCGAAATAAACTTGGCGTCGACCGCGATCCTCCCCGTCGACGAAACTCCGCGAGGAAGGGCGCACATCCCAGTTCGACGACGCCAGATTATGATTCCCCTATTGACGATAATGCCTCGACGGCTCAATTTGTCGATCGTGGTCCAGCGTTCCGCATACCGCGACGGAAGGAAAGGAGGAAGACGGGGGAGAGGGGGGGCGGTGAGGAGATGCGAGGAGTTGCGAGGGAGCTCCGGAGCTCACGTGAAGCCCAACACCGGAGGATATCGGAGGGTGTCGAGATTGGAGTGTCCGCTTCTTGGATGACCGCTGCTATCCGGAGTACGAGTGCCGCCACGCTCGAGCACCCTTCCCCTTTCCCATCTCGTCTTCCTGCTCTTCCTATTCTCGTTTCGTCCTCTGTCTTGTCCGTACGTATGGTTTTTTTTTCCTCGCCCCCCCCCCCCCTCCTCCTCCGAGTTCCTCACCGACCGGGATCTCCGGTACGTGCGTCACTCATGCGGAGCGCGGGACATCGTCGACGGGGGTGTCGGGATTGGAGTGTCCGCTTCTTGGATGACCGGGAGCGTATTATGGAGCTAGCCCGAGAGTCTCCTCTCTTCTGCGGCCTCTCATCTCGTTCGTCACACATGCACACCCACACCCGTGAACCGTCCCACCGTTACACTCGCCCGTACTTGCCCTCATCTCCAGCCGCTGACCACGATGACCACCGACTCATCTCCTCGTCCTCCTCCGCTCTTATCCACGATGGTGTCGTGGTGTATACCTACTCTCCGGCTTTAAAACAGTTGAGGTAGTATACATCGTCATACGGATCGTCGGAAGTCACCTTCCTCATTATCATACCAACCGGCCAACTCGCCTCACTCGGGCACAGCCTTCATCCTGTGCCCTAGTCACTTACGGCGCTGGCACAAACGCGCGGGTAGGTGGTCAACCCAAGTGTTAACTTGTCGACAAGGCCGCGGCTGAGTTCGACACCGGAGGGAACGAGGCTTTCGCGGGAGAACCCCTGACATGGGGGACAAGACGCAAGTCCATTACACTCAATCACTGCGTGATTGGCTCAAACGATCGGACCACCGCTCGCCGGCTCGCGTCGTCACTGGCGATCCGGAGGCTTCGTCGTCGCTCGGTACCCTGCTCCGGGTCTCATCTGTCGGATCTTTAATCCCTGACGTATTTCCCATCGAGCGCTCCCGAGAAAACGACCCAAGGAATTGGGACAATTTTTGTCATCGCAAGGATCGGCGAAGCGAGCTTGCTCATGGACTTCCGGCTCAGCGAGCAACGAAAACAACGTTGCAGTTGCAGTTGCAGAGCAGAGAAATCACCGGCACCGAGCGTTCGGGACAGTTATCACTGCCATTTTTCAATACGGATATTAGCGAAGTAATGGGAATTCCAATGATAGTGGATTCTCCGCCGAGGATAAAAAACATTAAAACTCCAGAGTACTCTCAGGCGAGTGGAGAATTGGGTCCTTTGGGGTGGTTCTGGTTTTTTCCCATCTTTTTTCGTCATTGAGTTTCTGGCTCACCTCCGCGGAGATGGTGCGAGAGCCCGAGGCCGATGCCGGAGTCGCGGGTCCGTTGGCCGGAACGCGAGCGGACGATTCGCGGGTAACTTTGGCAATTGAATATAATTAAGTAATCCCGGAGGCGCCTCAGCGGTGAGCGCGACTCTAGCGTCTGTGTTGTACGTGCACACCGGAGAAATATCATCGCGGCAAAAAGTCCGAGGTTCCCGGGGGACGGGGATGGGGCCTCGAGCAAACCACCTTGGCCAGCTGCCACGAAGAATCTCTGCGGCCCGTTCCGCACGCGGAGAACGCACGGACGGAGCTAACTAACCCCCCCAACGATAATAACATCGTAATCCTGAGGATATTACCGGTTGGCAATATGCTCGCGCCGTCTCTCCATCTACATAACTGTCTGGAAGTCCGCGGATGCGGTGACCAATAAAAGACTTTTTTGCCGCGGATCGTCCCGTCTCGCTCTCTGGCACAGCCCGTTCTTGCTGTCCAGCCACCAAGACACATACCCCTTTTCCACGGTCGTTCGAAACTTTGCTGCTGAATGATAACGGCGATTGTCGCGAAATTTACGATAAACAACATTGCTTCCGGAGTAGAGGAGACCGGGGACAAAAGTAACAAAAACCCTTTTTAATTTTTTTACCAATAAACCCGAGAGTCTAACGCTTCAGCATCCAATGGTCTACGATTGACGTAGTCTTAGTTATTTAGTTGAAACATTTCAAGCAGAAATATGCACGTAATTGCGATCACCGCCCCTTTAAGGAGGTTGGAGCGAGTGGTGTTCATTCCGCATAAATTCGAGAAATTCGGGCAAGAATTGCAAACACTTCCCAATGTTATAAAAGTCCGAAAAAATTCATACTTGTTATAGGCATTGAAAAGACTAATTTTACATAATAATAATTTCAAAACGTTATTAACGAATTGTTGAAAAAAAAATTGTTCATCAAAATATGTGGTAACTCAACTTTTTTTTTATGAAAATGATTCGTTTACTTTTCGGAATACGTATGAACTTTTTCAGATTTTTATCTTTATTTTCACTTTTGCACATTTTTCCATGTAAAAAACAAGAAAAATAAAGATAAATATCTGAAAAAATTCATACGTATTCCGAAAAATGAACGAATCATTTTTATTAAAAAAACAAAGTTGAGTTACCACATATTTTGGTGAACAATTTTTTTTCAACAATTTGTCAATAACATTTTGAAATTATTATTATGAAAAATGAATCTTTTCAGTGCCTATAATAAGTATGCATTTTTTCAAATTTTTATAACATTGGGAAGTGTTTGCAATTCTTGCCTGAACTTCTCGAATTTAGGCAAAATGAACACCACTCGCTCCAACCTCCTTAAACACAGACGAAATTGGATAAGAATTTGGGCCGCGGTGGGGTCAATTGTAACATCCCCCTGCATCAACGAAATCCTTCGCCGACCGCTATTGAGAAATAGAACGGGGGTGCATTATCGCAGAAAAATGTAAATTTATCGCTTTTTTGCCTTCGGATGGTCCGCAGCCGACCGGGCGCACGACGTCTTTCGTGCATTATCCGTTGAACAATCGGGCCCGGCTCGTGCGACTCGAAAAACCGTTGCTCCACCCATACACAAGCCAACTGGTTTTCTTGGAGTCTTTGACGCGCGACTCTCAAGACGTTGGAGGGGCCGCCGACGAGGGGGCGCCCCAAGACGTTAAAGGGGGTCCCTTGCTTTGGGGAGGAATAGGAAGAACGTGGCGGACAACAATAACCGAACGAGAAGCCGAAACGTCGGTTACGCCTCGGCACGGCAGCTGGCACGCGCTCCTCGACTAGGTACGAGTCGCGCCACCAAGTCGCAAGAAGTCCCCGACTGTCTCGCTCTGGCTCTTGCCTCCGCGCACTGGCTCCGCTTCTTCCGACTCTTCCTTCTCGGTTTCTTCGGGCTCGACTCCGGCCTTTCCCGCCTAATGCCGACTCACCCTGTGCACACGCACACACACCGACGGACGTCACCTTGTGCGGCGTCCGCTAGCGGGGCACATGCAGACGTGAATCGACGGGGGGATACCTGGACATTTAAATCGGGAGAACGCCACCCGGTCGAACCACCTGAATGCCACCACGGGGTCGATCTTGCAGTGTCGTCGAAACTTGGGGATCCTTTCTACGGAATCCTCAAGACGGCGGGCATGAACAGCTGGATTTACCTTTTCCTCGGAAGGTTGTGGCTTCTTCGGTGATGAAAAAATCGTTAGGTCTTTACGGAACCAACGATTTTTTTATTCATCAGCTTCTGCATCGCCGTTATCGACGTTGCGAGACGAGAGTGGGGAATATCGTCCAAGGCTATTGACACGTAAGACAATCATATGTGAATCGGGCTATATACAGTAAAGAAGATTTGTACATTTGACTATCTTTTTTTGTCCACAAATGTCCACAGTTTTACAAAAAATATATTCGGAAAATTAACATTTTTTGTAAAGTAGACAATATTTTTTTTTTATTAAATGAATTTGTTTTTACAATGGACAAGAAACTTTGGTACCTATTTTGGTGTGAAAAATGTCCACAATTATCTTCGCGTTCGTTTTACAAAAAATATTTTCGTAAAATTAACATTTTTTGTAAATTGACAATATTTGGATTTGCTTGTAAAATGGACAAGAAACGTTGGTACCTATTTTCGTGTGAAATCTCTACTTTCATCGTATAACCGAAACCTATCGCAATTTTTTGTCGGAAAAATGGATAAGCTGTGATATCGAAAACAAATTGCACCCAACAAAGTTTCCGTGGGAACCCAAGAATTCGTTTGATAAAGATCTGTCGCTTTTTGGTGAGGGAAACTGCGAGGTGTAGGGCAGGCCCTGAAAAATGTCGAGATCCTGCGCCATTGAGGGCAAGGACCGTTGTTCCTACTTCCTTTTCGTCTACGCCGAGCGGCGAGAGGAGGGCGCCGCGGGATTTTTTTTGCACCTTTCAATATCATACGTTAGAACTTCCCACAGTGAGAAGTCATGGGAACCACCTTGGAACGGGGCGAATCTCGCCGAGCCGCGCACCCGAAGTCCCCGCGTCTCGCCGGAAAATTTTACTCCTCCGGAGATCTGCGATGGGGTGAGCCGACCTTGCACCTTGGGAATTTCCTCCATAGCCGTCGCACGAGGCATCGCATCTTCCGTTGAGTAGCTTTCGCAGTCTGCGCTCCCCTCTTCCTTCGCACATCCACCCGGCCGATCTTCCCGAAGACCCACATTGATCGTCAACTCGACGCCAAAAAAAACAACCCAAACCTATGAGGGTCGAAGAAAAAAAAAAAAATCCATCTCTCATGGACTCTTTCCCGCGCGATATCTCGAATCAGAATCCCAAACTACCCTCACAGGTCCCGTGGAGAATAAATCCGAATCAACCGACGAAACGAAATTTACCGTGATAAATTATGTATTTTATGGAGAGAGAGAGCCGAGTTTATTTAGCGATAATGTGTGTTTTTTATAACGCCCATCCAGTTTCGAGAGTATCGACGTGAGGTGTCGATTTAATTTTCATCGGCGAGCAAACCGCAGAGGTGCGATTAACGGGACAAATTTTGCTATCGTGCATGAGGTGCGCACGGTACATAAAACACGCTCCCGTACACGGGAGCGCGGAGATAAATAGTCGTTCGTATGTGCGAAATCCCGCGCGATCGACTCTCCACAGCCGCACTAAACATATTAAACGAGCCGTAAATTATGAAAATCGTGTCGGTATCCAGTGTGACACGTACTCGAAACCCTTTTACCTGTATGGCCGCGGGTATAATAACGTGTCCACAATACCGGCGTTACCATAATACGTATGTACAATGCATACACGTCCGCGGAGTGGCCCGAACCTCCTCGTTACCATGCTCCGGCTCCCGCCGCGGAGGTGAGAGGCGAACCGGCGCACATACGAGTGAATTGCGTGGTCTGGTTGACCCGATTGAACCGGGGCTGGGCGCGTGCCAGTGAATCTAAACGATTTCGTACGCGAAATAACAGTGATAAAATCCCGGCGGAGGGAGAGAGCGTGGGCCCGGTCGAGGGTGGGGTCGGGGCCGAGGGTAGGACGAGGGTGTGTGATCCGGTGCTCTCGTCGACGCGGGTGGCGCATTAACGCGATTAACCGACAATTAATAACGCATCAATTGACACCGGTGTGTGTAGGTCGTATACTTGTTGCGCGCAGCGGTGCGCCGTCGGAGCCTCGATCGGGTCTCGAAAAGTACTCGACAGCCGAGCAGAGACAACTTGTGGGAATGATCAATGCATCGCGCTTTTCCAGCGGGGCATCGCTGCTCGCAGGATGTAAGAAGAGGCGGTGAGGAAACACACGAGTGGCTTCGTTTTATCGATCGTACAATGAGGCATCAATTGAGAGGGGTGCGTGTAGGTCGTGGACTTGTTGCGCGCACTGGTGGGCCGGTAGAGCTGCGCCTCGATCGGGTCTCGAAAAGCGCTCAACAGCCGAACAGATCCGATTTAGGGAAATTACCGATTTGCCGCGCTTTTCCAGCGGTGATGAGGAGTTAATTTTATCGGGCTTGGAGTACAGAGTGGTGGAGTTGGTCGGACGCATAACGAGGTTGATAGAATGAAGGCCCGAACTTCCGGAAATTATCAATGCGTCATGCCTTCCCAGCGCGAGGTTGCTGCTAGGAGGATGTAAGAAGTGGTGGCGAGGAAAGGTGCGAATAGCTTAATTTCATTGATCGTACACAGAAAAAAAATATCATTGCATCAAGTAAAATTTGCTTGCGGGTGCGGGCTGCCAATGAAGTAAAAACGTTGTTTCAATTCTACTCTGAATTCGTACAATTTCATACCGGATTGAAACGATAACATATCACCTTGACAGTCTTGCTTGTCGTTGTTTCAATATCATATGGAATTGTAAGAATTGATAGTAGAATTGAAGCAAACATTTTTTTCTTCGGCAGCCCGCAAGCAAATTTTTTTTCAGTGTACAATAACGCATCAAATGACACCGGTCTGTGTAGGTCGTTTACTTGTTGCGCGTACCGATGTGCCGTAACTGCGGCCAGATTGGGGTTCGAAAAGTCCTCAACAGCCGAGCAGACCTAACTTCCGGCAATGATCAATGTATCGTGCTTTTCCAGCGCGGCGTTGCTGCTCGCAGGATGT
>JAPYZD010004448.1:0-12759 GCA_030522725.1 Ichneumoninae sp. B BG-2022a | reverse complement strand
CTTTTTTTTTTTTTTTTTTTTTTTTTCTTCGGTCTTGGATGCTCCGCGGTTATGGCGAATTATATATGGCAAGAGGAAATACCGCGCACACACACCTGCGCATTTGTATGCGCGTCGATATCGCGTTTGTGTACATGCCGACTCTATTTTTTTTTTTTTTTTTAATTAAACATTTTTTTTTTTGGACGTGGATTCGCTCGTTTGAAACTTTCTTCGGAAGTTGAATGGCGCGGACCTGGTTTCTCAAGGGCAGAAAAAATAGTCGCCATGGGACGACGAGTTCGTCCCCTCAGGAGCAGTTTTTCCTTTCAGCCGCCCGTCGCTACCAGCGGAGTTCGGAGGACCTTCCGGCTCGCCACTTCCGGCGATCCGCTTCCGGCGGAACGTATCCGAGGCCATTTAGTCGTCTCGTCTGCGGTCCCCACCAGACAATAGCTCCATTACACGGACTTCCGATCGAGAGCATTTTTCCGTGTCACGTACGAAACCCGGCTAGGACTTCCTTGGCAGCGTCGCGATCAATCAAGTTCCTCATCGACCCCCCAAGCTCCGTTCCAGCTTCCAGCTCTTCCGTAATTTCAGCCATCGGCCGGCAGAGAAGGGCGATACCGAACGGATCGTCCGTGTTGCTCTTCTTCGCGTTTGCTGGCAGCGTGACGATCCATCAAGTTCCTCCTCTTCAACCTCCCAATCTCCATTCCAGCTGCAGTGCTTGTATAATTCGAGATATCGAAGAGCCGAGAACGAAATTTCATGACCAGCCACATTGGCCTCTGGAGCGATACCAAAGAGATCGTTCGCGTTTCTTGGCAGCGTGACGATCCATCAAGTTCCTCTTCGGCCGCCCAATCTCCATTCCAGCTCCAGCACTTCTATAATTCGAGATAGCGAAGAGCCGAAAACGAAACTTCATGGTCAGCCACATTGGCCTCTGGAGCGATAGGAAAAAGACTGGCAGCGTGACGATCCATCAAGTTCCTCCTCTTCAACCTCCCAATCTCCATTTCAGCTCCAGCACTTCTAAAATTCGAAATATCGAAGAGCCGAGAATGAAACGTCATGATCAGCCCCATTGGCTTCTGGAGCGATACCAAAAAGATCGTTCGCGTTGCTCCTCTTCGCGTTTCCTGGCAACGTGACGATCCTTCAAGTTCCTCTTCAACCCCCCAATCTCCATATCAGCTTCCAGCTCTTCCATCGATCCCGGCTCTTCGGTAATTCGAGTTATCGGGCAGCCGGCGTCGAAATTTGACTATCGCGAGGAACTTTTCAACGGCCCCCGAAGAGCAACCCACGGCACGGTGCGTGGCACCGACGGCGTCGATTACTGTCTCGGCCGACGAGTATTGCAGATGATCGCGCCTCAATCCAGGCACGTGACGTCCACCAGCTACGCCTCGGAGCCGCTCGAGCACTCCTCAGCCTCGGGATCGATGTGCTCGCCGCCATCTTCGTCCTCGTCGTCTTCCTGATGGTAGTCACCGGTCTCCTGCTGCCACTTGCTCACGTGATGGGTGTTCTTGTTGTTGTTGCCGTTGCTGTTGCCGTTCCCACCCGATTGCTGTTGCGCCTTGGCCTCCTCCTCCTGCTGCATCCTCTTGTGCTTCGTCCGCCGGTTTTGGAACCACACCTTCACCTGGAACATCAAAGTGAACATTCTCTCGTCAGTCATAATCGCTACTTTGGATAAGAGCGGCTTAAATTCTCCAACCTTACGACAGACACCAATTAGGCCTGGACGGTGCCTGGCCAGGGCCTGGCCAGGGCCCGATGCAAAGCCCTGAAATCCCTATTCAGAAACGTCGCTCATGAAAACCAACAAGAATCACCATTCAATCGGACCCAGGGAAATTCCTATACGGGCCAATCGACGCCAATTCCGCTATTATAGCAGTTCTCGCAAGTGCCGAGTGCCGGCTCGATCAGCAGTAGCAGAATCGGACAAATTAAATGGCAACTAGTCTTTTGGATAACCATTTTGCCACTTTGAATAACAGCCTTTAACATTCTTCACCCTTACGTCAGACCGCGATTAGGCCTAGCCAGGGCTTGGCCAGGGCTTGGCCAGAGCCCGATGCAAACCCTAAAATCCTAAAAAAAAACAATAATCACCATTCAATCGTTCCGGGACAGATTAAGTGGCAAGTATTCTTTTGGATAACTATTTTGCCACTTTCGATAACAGTAAAATTCTCCAACCTTACGTCAGACCGCGATTAGGCCAGGACTTAGCCAGGGCCCGATGCAAAGCCCTAAAATCCCCACCCAGAAACGTCGCTCATGGAAACCAACAAGAATCACCATTCAATCGTCCCCAGCCAAATGCGGCAGTAATCGATCCTCCCTTCCTTTCTCCCCCCATCGGGGCCAATCGACGCCAATTCCGCTACGATAGCAATGATCGCGAGGGCCGAGTGCGGGCTCGATCAGCAGTCGCCGGATCGGACAAATTAAGTGGCAACTAGTCTGATCCCCCTCGACGACCCCTTGTGGGTTCTTTACTGCCGGGAAAACTACCCCCTCACTCTACCCTCCGTTTACAATGACCCAACGAGTTTCATCCCTCGGCGCTCCCGCAGCCGAGAAGAGAAGCTGGAAGGGTCGTTCCGTATCTTCGCTCTCCTCCCCGTCTCGGTGGTAAACTCGGGCTCCCATTGTCCTCGAATTGACTCCGAGGAGACCGGAGTTCAGGCGCGTTTCCACGGCCAAGGGATGACGATCCCGATACCGGGCATCCGAAGTATCGCCCATTACGCCAACGGTCTAGCGTCGGGAGAAAAAGGGGTTCCATCCAGCGAGATCAGCGGTCTGGCCCGGGGTTGGTCCATTTATCGGATGCTTGAATGGTGATTCTTGTTGGTTTCCGTGAGCGATGGTTCTGGGTGCACTCAGAAAAATAATTTATTTGACGGATAAATACTTATTTTATTTAAATAAGTATTTATTAAATTTTAAGTAACTATTTACTTAATTTAAATAAATATTTATTTTAATCAAATAAACATTTTACTTAAACCAAATAAACGGTGGCCGTCAAATAAATTATTTTTCTCGGTGTGGGGATTTTAGAGCTCTGCATCGGGCCCCGACCAAGCCCAGGCCTAACGCGGTCTGACGTAAGGGTGGAGAAGTTTACTGTTATCCAAAGTGGCAAAATGGTTATCCAAAAGACTAGTTGCTACTTAATTTGTCCGGGGACGATTGAATGGTGATTCTTTTTTTTTATTTTTTATTCAATTTTATTTCCAGTCGCTTCAACTACCAGGGCTATTAGCGACCATAGGGTAAAAGTGGTGAATATGGCCCACCTCGATTAACACGTAAATCAATGATATATGGACCGGGCCATATTCCCCACTTTTACCCTATATACAAAAAAAAAGAAATAAATACAAATAAAATAAAATATAATATATATGCCTATAAATGATATAAGCAATGCTTACATATCTAGATTAATTTGACTTT
The DNA here is from genome assembly GCA_030522725.1 of Ichneumoninae sp. B BG-2022a. Classification (NCBI taxonomy): domain Eukaryota; kingdom Metazoa; phylum Arthropoda; class Insecta; order Hymenoptera; family Ichneumonidae; species Ichneumoninae sp. B BG-2022a. The sequence continues at coordinate 9,291 of JAPYZD010004448.1, read as the reverse complement.
TTTTTTTAAGGTATTTGTACCAAGGGATGACGATTCCGATACCGGGCACCCGAAGTATCGCCCATTACGCCAACGGTCTAGCGTCGGGAGAAAAAGGGGTTCCATCGAGCGAGATCAGCGGGGATGGCCCGGGGTTGGTCCACTTATCGGATGCTGGATGGAAGGGGCTGGCGCACCATTTTGAAACTATCGACGCGTAAAATCGGCATTGTTGTCGTCTTTCACGGTCCGTCGTGGAGCGGGAATGTCGACCGGGCTTTATGGAAGTGTAAAGACGCATTGTGCATCGCTCCGACGGCGGAGCCAACACCGAGAGGGTGAAACGAAGCGAGCTCCGTGTTTAGCTAACTGCTGTTGTTGTCGCTCTTTGAAAGGGCTGCTCGAAGCGGGACGCGGTTTTGACAAGCCCCGGATTAGCACACTCACCCGACGATTAACTCGCACGCGCATGCGTGCGAGCCTGCATCTGTGGCTGTTGTTGCTGTAGGTGTGTGGAAGTTGCGCGTGCGTGCGCTATGTGGATCCGCTTTTTGTCAGTCTTTATGACGAATCAAAGAGCCGGAGAGACTGGGCTGGGCGAGAGTTGATTTCTATCTGGGGTTTTTTTTTAGACACAAAATTGATAAGCTTTCTTTCTGGGCCGCATGAAGCGCATAATACGGGATGGGTTTTGTCATCCGCCGGGACGGATTTGGATCAACATAGTTAGGATTATATGGTTTTCGGTTTTAGTGATCGCGTCGCGAGTTTCTTGAATACCTCCGCTTAAAAAATCTGATGTCACTCATTTTTACTCATAGATCGACTAGAGTAAAATAAATAGATCGTTCCCGAGTAGAGATTTTTGAGCGTTACATCGGGCCCTGATAACATCCTGAGAAGACCTGATAAGGGCCTGACAAGGGCCTGATAAGGCCTTATCAGGACACTATCAGGGCCCGATGTAACGCTCGAAAATTTCTACTCGGGGTTCATTTCGATCGACATCATTTATAAAACTGGGTGAATATGGACAACTCTGATTATGGTAAAAATCTTGGAACTTTAAATCTGACCCTGATGAGGCTCTAACAACGCTGTGTCAGGACGTCACCAGGGCCTGATTGTGTATTGAAAAACGTCAACGATGATTAAAAAAAAATGCGTCATGAAAAATGAATCATCTAAAGATTCGGTCAGGGACGTTCAAATGAACATTTAGTTGGTCGAAGAAAATATTTAGTGCCTCAAAAATATTGTGTTGAAATGATCCAAAGATTTTCCGAACTACCCAATATTTTAACAATATTGGGTAGCCCGAATATGCAGTTGATCCAACCTTTTTTTTACCAACATACGTAAATAAAATACTCGGTCTTATTCGCCACTTTGTAAGATCTTTTCAGGTTCTCATCAGACCTTCTCCGGATATCACGTGACGAACAAATTCTACCAGGGATTAACGCCCGTAATAAGCAAACGAGACTCTGCCCAATGCGCAAAACGTAGGGTAGAAACTCCATTCTTCTTTTGCAGCGCCCGTAAGACGAAAACGGTTGGGACACTTATCGGGCGATTAAGAGAGCAAATATAGAACTTCCCCCTCGTGTACGCTCCCGAACTCCGCCATATGTATAAACCCTCTCGCACCACTTTCCTCATCCCCTCGAATCTCTTCGCCGGGGTAAAATCGCCGCCTAACGGGCGAACAAGGGTGAACATGAAAACCACTGCCACACGGACAGACTCACACTTCCCGGTGTCTCGCGACGCTCCGGGCCATAATCGAGTTACCCCCATTTGGTATAATCACCCTCCGGATCTAGGGTTGCCATGGCTGCGACCCCTGTTCGCGCGATCCGATTGGCCGCGGCTCTTCGCACCCTCGGAGGCTGTACGCAGCCTTGCGCCAACCCCGCGCAAACTCGTCTCCTATCCGCGACCACTCTCGGCTCCCGGGCACGCGGATGTCCCAGGGTAAACATACCTCCAACCTTCTCTCACCCTCTCAGCCCCTCTTCCGTCGGAACCGCGCTGATTCGTCGGGAGCTACGATGATTCGACGATTCGCCTCGCAGGACCGGATTCTCATGGATGATAAAACCAGCGAGCTTTCGTGAAGAGGACGCTTTATGGATATGCCGAATCCCACACCCAGAAAAGAAATTTTTTTGACGGACACCGTTTATTCGGTTTAAGTAAAATATTTATTTGATTTAAATAACTATTTATTTGATTTAAATAAATATTTAGTGATTAAAATAAATATTTAGTGATTAAAATAAATATTTATTTCATATAAGTAAATATTTTACTTAAACCAAATAATCGGTGGCCGTCAAATAAATTATTTTTCTGGGTGCAAACACGGAGATCCATCTTTGCCTTCCTGAAAATTGCGCGTTCCTAGCGCAATATTCGCCTCTTCGTCTGCATGATCGGTGATTCGTAGGGAGCAACGTTGATTCGGCGATTCATCTAGTATGGCTCAGATATTCAGATTGTCATAGATATTGCAACCCGCGATTTCTCGGACGGCAGCGAAAGAACACACTCGCCGGATTCCAAACCCAAAAAACCATCTTTGCTGTTCTAAATCTCGCCTGATCCTAGCATGGAATTCGTCTCTTTCTCGGGATTGATGGTGATTCTTTGGGTTGAACGATGATTCAACGAATGTCTCGGATGGCAGCGGAACAACACACTTCATAAACATGCCCGATTCTAAACCCAAAGAACCATCTTTGCCATTCCAAAGCTCGACCGCAACCAGAAAAAAAATTTATTTGACGACCACCGTTTATTAAGATTAAGTAAAATATTTATTTGATTTAAATAAATATGTATTTAAATTAAGTAAATAGTTACTTAAATGAAATAAATATTTATTTAAATCACATAACTATTGTACTTAATCTTAATAAACGGTGGCCGTCAAAAAAATTTTTTTCTGGGTGTGATCCTAGCGCGGAATTCGACTCTTTCTCTGCATCCGCGGTGATTCGACGAATCACCTCGCACGCCCCGATCGTCACAGATAATAAAACCGGTGATTTTTTTCGGACTGCAGCGGAACAACACACTTCATAAACATGCCGATTCCAACTCCAAAGAGCCATCTTTGCCATTCTAATGCTCGCCCGATCCTAGCGCGGAATTCGTCTCATCCTCGAGCGCGACTCCCAATCGAATGGACCGCACGTCGCGCCACCGTGCTCGAGGGATACCACTGATTGTCCCTAGCTCCAGATGGTTGACGAGCGACCACATGAGATATAGACAAGCGGCTCAGGAGGAAGAAAATCCCGCGTAGTCGGTAAGAGCGGACAAGCCCAGCAGAAGCTCGCTCCGAGGAGAGAAACGGCCGGGAGTCGGCTCGGCGTCGGAAGGTCGGCCCGGTAATTGAAGGCGCTTCTGGTAACGCGCATAAGTGACAGGCAAACACCTTATAAGTAAAATCCCGAGTGTGACAGTCGATACGCAGGCCTGCGCGGCTGTCGCCGGTTTCGCGTAACAGGGCTTTGCCTGCGCTTACGTACGGCACAGTTTGCGCGCGAAAAGGACCGATCGCGCAACCGGCCGCTCGGGACGGTGGAAACAACCGGCAGATTATCTGGAATCCAGATCAGCAAAACAACTGTTGACTCTCGTTAGCGTGTACGACGGATTCCGCGCCACCCCGTTGCATACGAACGCTCGGGCGGGCTTTGATTCGCGAAATCAAAGAAACATGCGCCGATAAGACAGCCTAATTAAACGTGGATGAAACCACCGGGGAAATCAATTAACAAATCGAAGTATCGAAAGTCCGACCCGTTCAAAAATGCAAACACGTAGGAACATTAATGGAATAGGTCACAGAACGCCATTTTTTAATGGTGGGGTGCTGGTAAAAAAATGCAAAAAAATGTTGTACTTTTTACGACTTATTGTCCACAAACGTCCACAATTTTTTTTTCGTTAATTTTTTTGTTTTATGAACAAAAGTACAAACTAAAATTTCCAATGACGCGAGAAACTAAAGGACAAGTTCGTATACTCAAATAAGTGACAAACGAGTCTGTCACTCGTTTAACAACATTATTTTTACGAAACTTCGCATTCCGATTTTACGAAATTATTTTTTACTGTGTAGCAAAAATCTTATTCATTGCTTTATAACATTTGTGATTTTCAGTTCAGAAAGTAGAAAAGTCGTCGTGAGACGTATTCCCATAAAAAAAAAAGAGGAAAGAAAGTAATAAACGGAAGTGATTAGAGCGACGGCTTCGTTGAAGACGTCGATAAACGCGGAATCAATTAATCCTGATCGTTAATTAATATTCTAATTATTGTTCTCGGAGGAAGGAAGTCTGCGCCGGGTTGGCCAATCGGACGGCGCGGTATCGGCTCGCCTTCGGTAGAAAGACGTACCGCAATTCGCCGGTGTAATGTCCCCGAGAAATGGCGCGCCCTCGATTCAGTGAAGGCTTTACGTACACCGTTAAATGTAATTACGTTTATCGACGCCAACCGTCGCAATTGGCTTGGCCGAGGTTTTTACTGCCACCGGGAAATTGGATATCCGCTAATGGAAATTAATATCGGGGCCGTGGGGGAACCGAACTAGGGGAGAGCGAGGCAAAACGGCACAATGGGACAAAACGGGACAGCGGGTTCAAAACTCAATTTTCCAACAACTTTTCGATGCCCCATTTTGTCCCAACGATACATCCGGATTTTCAACATCATTTTTCCCCACTTACAAAACTCAATTTTCCGACAACTTTTGGATGCCACATTTTGTCCCAACGATACGTCCGGATTTTCAACATCTCTCAATTCGCTCGCTGCGAAATTTGGAAATTAGGCAATGAAAGGAGAAAAAAAAAATTAACGTCCAACTGAAGGAGGATTTTTTTTCACCCTCACGGATAACGCACGGCGGGGCGGCGGTCCAGTGCGTTTAATTTTCCAACAACTTTTGGATGCCCCATTTTGTCCCAACGATATATCCAGATTTTCAACATCATTTTTCCCCACTTACCATCTTCGCCACGGTCCTAAAAGTTATTTTTAAAAATTGCATTTTGTCCCTTTATCCCGTTTTGCCCCACTGTCCCATTTTGCCCCACTCACCCCTACTTGCTCTCCGTGCCTCTGCGCTGTGTGGTTTCTCGATTCGCTCGCTGCGAAATTTGGAGATTAGGCAATGGAAGGAGAAAAAAAAAATTACGTCCAACTGAAGGAGGATTTTTTTTTCACCCCCACGGATAACGGACGGCCGGACGGCGGTCCGGTGCGTTTAATCCCCCGGAGGCTCGGCGGTCACGCTCGAAACATTATTTTTAATCCCCCTCGGATGGCCTGCCCGTCGTCGCTCGGCAAACAAACCGGCGATATTATTTTTCGATCCTCGGAGCGTTAATAACGGTGCGGTGGTGAGAACGATTTCGATACGTGTCGATGCGAGGAGTCGTATATCGTGCGTGCACCTCCATATCGTATCGCCGGAACGAGCGGGGAGAATTTTTCTTCGTACGGTACGATGATCGCCCGATTGGTCGCTCGCGGGGTTTACTCTGGACTGTCTCTTTGTTTTTTTTTATTCCGCGACGATTCGGTGGAACAAGTGATAAAGCGGGTATGAAGCTTTTGTGTAACCATGGAAATTGCTACAGCCTGCACCCAGAAAAATAATTTACTTGACGGCCACCGTTTATTTGGTTCAAGTAAAATATTTATTTGATTTAAATAAATATTTATTTAACTCAAATAAATGTTTTACTCAAACCAAATAAACGGTTGCCGTCAAATAAATTTTTTTCTGGTCGTGCAGACTATTTCTGTACCCTTGGAAAAATGAGTCATTTTTCCACGGGTACGGGCGAGTCACGGACGCCTAAATAAATATTTATTTATACACATAATTATTTATTTATTTAAATCAATATTTATTTATTCAAATAAATATATATTTCCTTTTAATAATCGTTGTTTACGTTTAGTTAATACTTAAAAAATGTTGAATAAAAATATCTTTAGAATCTCCTGAGCTACGAGTGATAGCATGGCATGTTCTCACAAAAAAAGAAATTGTATAAAAAGTGAAAACATTTTTTTAAATATATTACGCTCATATTCGTATTGTTATCTGAACTCTAAAAATTGTAAATGTAAAAGGTCTCGTCGCCTAAATAAATTAAAAACAAAAGAAGAAATATTTATTCAGATGTGCTGATTTTCCGGACGCGTACATACACACTGTAGTCATGAGCGGCAGTTTCGGTGTTTAGCGCAGAGAGTGTTCGAGCCATATGAAAAATATTCGAGCGTTACATCGGGCTCCGGCCAGGCCCTGGCCGGATCACTGTCAGGCCCCGATGTAACGCTGAGAAATGTTCACCGCTTAATCATCGCCGATTTAACGACGCTCTCGCACAATCGGCCAAACCACTTTATCCAGCACTGCCTCGCGCACGGTTTCCTGCGGTTCTTTCTCTCGACTCGCGTCCCCCGGAGCCCCGGGAAGGTGCACGGTACTCTTGCGGTACATTATATGCAGGGTAAGCAGCGACAGTGACGGGCGTAGATCGTGACGAGAAAAGCAACGCCGCTACCTCCGTCCACGCTCGTACTACAAATATATATGTGCATAAAAAAAACGACTATAATTTAGCATCGCGCGAAGCAGCCATCGAAAGTACTCGCACGGGTTTTCGTCGGCCAGCTTGGTATTCTTATGGTTAAAAAAAATTGAAAAAATGCCTCATTCGCACGTGCAAGGTAAATATCAATGCATTTATTAATTGGCCACGAACAAATTTTTGTTGTGTAAATAATTTGGTAAATTTGGTTCAATTTGGTTTAATTTAATTGTTTTAATTGGTTTTAGGTTTAATTTGTTTTAATTTGGTAAATTTGTGAAACCAATGTCAAGCTGATAGTTTCCAGTTTCCAAAAGACATCGATAAAATACAAAATAATATATTTTTTATTAGGGAAGAAAATAACAAGAAGCAAATGTACCAGTTTCTGGACGCGGTTTTTCGACTGTGTGTCCAGATCTTTCGGACAATTATAGATTTCGAGAATTCTGACGTACGAAGTCAACTGGTTCATGTTGACTGAGAGAATGTCTTTGCCATCGTTAATTAAATATATGCAAAAAATTGTATTTAAGCGACACAATACTGAAGATAAGTACAGAGTAAAAGAAATTCGTACTAAATTTAATGTACCAGATACGAAGTTATTATGCAAAAGCTGGTATACTAAACTTTATATACATTTACTGCAAAAATTAATGTTCGGTGCATTAAAAACATGGGGAATACTTTATTATTAACAATTTACTTTAATTTTATTATAAAAGTACTTTTATTAAAATGAGAAAGTATATTAATTTTTATCACAAGTGTACATTAAATTTAATGTTCCAGTCTCTGCATAAGAACTTCCAGTCCGGTACCTTGAATTTACAATGATTTTTTTACAGCATACGTAGAAAGCTGACAAACTTGTCTTCCTCGAACTATCCGATTATTGGACAACTTCCGGTTACTATATCGGTCTCTTAACAAAATGCAACAATAAAAAATAATTTAGGCTCTCTATAAAATGAATCCTTGCATAAAATACTGTTTGCAGATACGATTACAATTGTCAAATTAGATTTCCAATACTGAAACTCTATTGCTATCAAGAAAAACTCCATAACTTTATTTTTCACAATGTTTTTTTTATCCGCCGAAACGTTTTATCTACAAAGTGTCTACAAAGCTGGCAGCCGGAAATTTAAGGCCGAACATCGCTCGAATGTTCGGACGGGCATTCATGGACGATAAAGGTGAGCGGGATTAGATATACCGATGCAGGAAGGATTCGCCCGTTCGAGGCAGATGAATGACAGCGTGCGCGTTTAGTCCGAACGAACGCGATACTTTATTCCGCTGCCGAGCAGCGAACGCAGCTCATTATGCATAGAGAATCGTACGCGGCCTGCATAATATGCAAACTTCTCCATTACCGTCGGCGCTGGCAACGTAATGGGCCGTGCGCGTCGAGTCTACGTCGCTCGCTTTCGGACGTATTTCTATACGCACACCTTCCCAACGCAACGGCGACCGCGGACGAGCCGAGAAAATACACAAGCACCGAATCGCCTCGAGGATATCGCGGCTGAGGGTACTTAATTTCTTACTTTTCTTATGTAAAACAAGCCCCAAGCAGCACCGTTAGCCGACTGCAATTTTCCGATTAACTCGGAACCCGTTCGTATCGCTTATAATGCACGGCATTAGACGATAAATCAGTTTGGATCGATATTTTCCGCAAAACCGTGGAAAACATATGGCGCCCGATCCTCGCCGTATCGCGTGTTATTATATGTGTATAAATAACGTTGCAATGAATTAAAAGTCGATTAGCGCACGTCGGACAAAAATGTATGGGTAATTATGCAAATGGCAAATATAGTTAGTTAATGTGGGGGATAAGTGGGAGGCTTGAGGTGCGCGATCGATGGATCTATCGGACAGATGCGCGCCGCGCATCCGCGCAGGTATCGAAGGAACAACGCTACGATGGTGATGATCGTGTCGCGATCGAGGAAAGTCGCAGGGGAAAGTTAATCGGAACTTATCCGTACGAAAAAATTGTACACATTAAAAAAAAAATTTCTGAAATTTGAAACACATGTGCGTTGCAATTTTACAGTAAAATTTGTATTTTTCATGAACATTTTTATAAATTTCAAACAAAAGGTTTGTAATTTTGATGTCTGGTATTTTTATTTTGCAAGCAAAGTACACTAATGTTTAATTCATATGTATAAAGTTAGCAAATTTCAAATGCCAGTACATTAAATTTACAATTTTTTTTGCAGTGTATACGATAAATATACTTAAAATGTCAAATTTTTCACGCAAAGATATATTTTTTATCGTACGATATTTCATGTTCTTAAATATTGTACCATTTTTTTGTGATTCAATGTATTAAATATTGAATTATTAAATACGTTAGATATTAAATTATTGAATATATTAAATATTTTTATATATCGAAAAGTTCTTACACATAAATTGGTATTTCAAATTTCACGTACGATTGCGATGAAAATTAACCTACAGTGTATTAAAAACTTTAGAAATCCTTTACTTTCAATCATTTACTTTAACTTCACTGTAAAAGACCATTAATTTTTCATCACAGTTCTATATTTTTTTAAAAATATTTATTGTTCCAATTCCACCGTATACCCTTTCGGGTTTTTACGGACCCCATCCCGATTCCCCCTATCACTCCCTACCCGCACTCAGCTAAGCTACC
>JAPYZD010004447.1:0-21761 GCA_030522725.1 Ichneumoninae sp. B BG-2022a | reverse complement strand
TTTTGAGTGAGCAACTTTCCGACGGTTTTGGAATATTCGGAGAACTTCACAGAATCGGCATGCACGCCCTTTTAACGTATGCAAGATCTAGAATTTTTAATATCCAACAAAACGGATGCTGTAAACATTTCAGCGGCCATGTTGGTTTCCGCGACAGTTTATAATATTCGATTTTCTTTATATTTCGGATGATTTCGACTGAGATTCGAGAGCACGCCGAATCGCTTATGTTATTAATACAATCCTGCAATATTTGAAGCATACGCGTCGTATAGTAACGATGAATGGTGAAAACTAAGAAAACGCCTATTTTCGTCAGTAAAACGGTCCAGCAGCCCCTCCGTCCGCTTGAAAAATTATATTTTCAATCCGGAAATGACGTATTTCCGGTATAACGTCAATTACGGGTAAAAACCTAGACTTTGACACCGGAAATTATGTATTTCCGGTATGAAGTCACTTCCTGTCCAAAAATGCGATTCGTAAAACGGGAAGTGACGTATTGTCGATATGGTGTCACTTCCCGTCGAGAAATGAGATTCTTAAACCGAAAATGATATATTGTCGGTATGGCGTCACTTCCAGTCGAAAAATTAGATATTCTAAAAAAAATAACTATCGCGCAAGCGGCGGACTATCGGAAAATATTTACTAACTTCTCGTCGATGTAGAAATATGAAGAAAAAAACACGATTACCACAAATTGTTTGCATTCCAATATTAAGATGTTCACCGAGATTAATTTTGCTTTCGATGGATAAAAAATAGAATGAAAAAATCCAGAAGAATTTTCTATACGTTTTTTTACTAGTGCCTCATCGGTGATAAAATTGCTGTGATTTTATTTATTTCATTGAGAGACTCGAATATTCGATTGTTCGTGACCTCCGATGCTCTTTTAATTTAATAACACTTCACTTGAAACTGGAGAGTTGTGAGCCGACATTTTATTCTGCCACAGTTATTTATGCGTGTTTTTTTTGGCTAACAAAAAGTTCGAAACATATACACACTGTGTAGCTCGAACGAACATTGTATGAGCATCAAGCTTCCGATACATAGTCATTTAATTCCCGCAAAACAAAAAGCCCGTGTAACGATATTTAATGCCGGTTCATTGATTGAAACATTTTCAAGGGAAAATTGTTTGAATCGATGAAGCATCCCAGATATAAACGCGCATACCTCCGGTTTCGTGTGGTATTTTTCTCTTTAATTATCCTATCGTGCACAATTAATATTCGAATCTCTGATAATGATATGATTGAATTATCAACAACGTCCGCATCGGTGAAGCAGCGGAAAAATAAATCGCTCGGATATCCGGTGACACATGGAATTTCGTTTCGCCCAAAGCAACGTGAAACTCGGTGGGTTTGCATACCTGAATTTCGAAAACGCCAATAACATATTTTCCGAAATTTTTACATCGCAAATGTAAACTCGGCTGCGTCAATCGCTTTCTATATTGACGAGGTCTACAGTTGACCATTCAATATAATATTTTTCATTCAATATAATAATATATTATTACTAATAAATATTTTTCGACGCAATTTCGATCCGCGGTCCGTAACAAAATGAAACCCTTTTTCAAACGGCTCTGATGAACCGCCATAGATCAGAACAGTTTCGTGAATGGACAAAACGAAAATTAGCTTACTGAAATTCCAGAAAACTGCTTCTACTTTCTGGTACTCACAAAAAGAACCCAAATCGCATGAAAAAATATTTATTATTGACTCATCGAGACAATGAAAAGTTGGCGTGAGAATTGCGTGAGCGGAATAGTTTGTAAAGTTGCAACAAAATCAAAAATGTAGACTTGGCTGCGTCACTGGTTTACTTTTCTTTTACATTAAAAACGCAGTTTACATCCGTCACTCACTATGCGGTTTCGCCAATGTTGTCATGTAAAGAGTTCGGCTTTAATCCTATTATTGTCGTAATAATTTCTCACAGATCCAAAGAACGTGAGTTGAACTCTTTAAATGTCAACATTGGCGAGACCGTATAGTGTTCAAATACCAACCGCGTTTTTAATATAAAAAAGACACAAGTGTGTGTCACTTGTGTCTTTTTTAACTCGAGGCACCTTTTTTGTTTTTCCTGTAATTACAGAATCGCGTTAGCGGAAGAGATTATAAAATTTTATAATCTCTTCCGCTAACGTGATTCTCACCTCAACTTTTCATTTTCCCGACGAGTCCACTAATAAATATTTCTTAACGCAATTTCGATCGGCGGTTAGTGACGAACCCCTTTCTCAACCCGCCCAGAGTGCTCGAACCTTCTCTAAGGATATCCGGAAAGTTCCGTGTTTCCCCAAAAAGAAAATTAGCTTAGTAAAATCCCAAAAAAACTTCCACTTCCCAGTGCTTAAAAAAAACCCCAACATAAACACCGTAAGAGAGTACCTCGTTTCCGCACACCGCACACGCGCGAGCTGAACAACCCCACAAAGTCTCCAGAAACGGCACACTCCTTTCCGTTTTTTCCTTCTTTTTTCCCCAACACGTACAACTCATAAATTTCGCGATACGGTAAATCGTAGACTTTACGCACGCCAGGGGGATTTTCCCGCCACCGAATATATCTTCCATCACCGGTGCCGACTTATTCCTCTCGTCGGCGACGATACATCCTCGCTGGTGGGGCGCACAGAAGGCTTTCCCTTTGAGCCTCGCCGCGCAACGACGCATCGTCGTCGCCGAGTTTCAATCGAATCTACCCGCGCTGTAACATAATGCCTAATAGCTGCCTCGCGACGGAAGCTTAATGGAATTTGCCTCTATCTGGGATCGCGGCGAGGGGGGTTGGGTGGGGGGTTAAAACGAAAAGGACATCTCCGGGTGCAGCGAGTCCCCCTGAGCGACGACGATACCAACGCGCAACCCCCAGCGATGCACTTGTGACTTACTCGCCCGGGAAGGGCGACCGGGCGAGCGAGCACAGGTACGCGCAACCCCCATACTTTGAGCTCTTTTGGTCTTGCATCCCCCCGTAACTGGAACTCCAAACTCCTGACGAGCCGACCGAGCTCCTGGGGGCCCATGCGCGCCTCCTGCACAGTCTACACTTGGCTCTTCTGCGCTAAGGATTTCGCGAGAGGCTTTTTCCACCGAACCCTCGCTACTTCTCGCTGCCGCGTTGCACCACTTCACTAGCCCCCCTGCAAACCCCCCGGCTATAATGCGATCATTTTACGCTCCTGCTATCGTTCCCCGGTGCAGCCCCCCCCCCCCCCCCGTGCGGCTGGAGGGATGGAATATGTCTGAGCACTTGAGGACGTCCAGGGGTCGTGGGAGCTTCCACTCACTCCAGAATTATAAATATGTATATATATATATATATATATGTATATTTATGTATATATGTATATATGTATATATATAATAGCTACACCGTGCTCATTTATCACGCTTCGTCAAAACCACCGGCGGCCCGAGCGCAGCCAGCCGCCGGGATAGCGGGAAACATTATCAAGCACCTGCCCCCTCGTCCCCCCCTTGCGACTAACGAATATACCGAGGTAGCTGATATAATGTATTTACGCATATAGACGAGTTCCGTGTGTTAAGGCCGACGACATTCTACCGGGATAACGCGATACCGTACTCATAGATTCGCGAGCTTTCGAGCTTACCGCCGTCTCGAAGTTCCCTCATTATTTGAGTTTAGAGGGGTGTGCATGTGCGTGTGTGTGTGTGTGTGTGTGGGGGCTGAAATTGCGAGAAACTCTGCGGTACACCTGGACAATCTGTTTAACCTGCGGTCGCGCCGTCGACGGAGATAATTTTGCAGGGGTCATTTTGCATGGTGAAATTTGTTCATTTTTTTTTAGGTGACATGTGTGGGTGGGGTGGGGATTTTGTGTGATTGTTTTTGTTGGGATATTGACAGGCAAGTTGGGGGTTATTAGGATGGTGTTTGTTGGGAAAAATTACTGCTGCTTTGAGTTGTGGGATTTGTGAATTTGGAACCATTTTGAAGGCTTTTGTGTACCTACTTTTGGTGGTTTTTTTACCTCTAAAAAATGAGGCAGACAACAGGCTTGGCAATTTTTATTGTGAAATATTGATAAGCAACAATGACGATTACATTTTTTCGTGAACAATTGCTGCTGCATCGGGGTTGCCATTGAGTGGTGGTATTTATAAATTTGGACAATTTTTTGAGTCTTTTATGTACCTACTTCCATCATACTTTTGGTGCTTTTTTTACCTCTAAAAAATAAGGAAAAAACAGTGTTGGCATTTGTTTTTGTGACATATTGATAGGCAACTTAGGAATAACGAGGATGCCATTTTTTAGTGAAAAATTGCTTCTGCATCAGGGGTTGCCATTGAGTGGAGGTTTTTATGAATTTGGAACATTTTTTAAGTTTTTTGAGTACCTACTTGCATCCTACTTTTGGAGCTTTTCTTTTTGCTTCCAAAAAATGAGGTGAAAAAACAGAGTTGGAATTTACGTTTCTCATCTGAAGGATTCCTGAAGCACATGAGCCTAAAGAGAAATGGACTTCTGGAGCTTTCGTCGTAGATGCGACGGCGTGAACGATTCGGTTTCAAGGATGTTTCACTCAAGCCTTCCCGACCAAAAGTTCCAGTCTGCCATTTATCCGGTAACGAGTAATACGCCAAGCATATTTACCCTACAAAATTATCTACCATTCTTCGTCGTTCAGTGTCAGATATCTGTCGCGAGTGTGCGCACACTTGGTGTTATTGAAAAAAAAACATCGTCACGTAAAACATGACTTCGCCACACTGCGTTATTTTTGTATATAAAATTCTAAGTATCAACGATCATGCATGGACGGGACATACAAATGGACTCAATACGCAATAGTCATTCGTCAAAAATAATTTTAAAAAATAATAATAAAAAAATATATATATTTTTTGGAAACGTCACTCACCTTGTTCGGCGGCGTTTGAATTCCGTGAAAGGGTAGATTTTCATAAAAGGTCTTTCCCTCGGGTTCCGGCAGGCTCTCCGAGACGCTGTCCACGTGATTATTGTTCGTCGCCTGACTCGGATCTGAAATTATTTAACGGGAAACATCCCGATTTAGCGTGAACAGTGTAATCGAATTATTTTACCGATAAAGTTTCGCCTCGACCGGGCTGCGAGACGCAGTAAAGCCGAGATGATTTAACGACGAGACTCGCTCAGTTACATAGAACGCGGAGCGACAGTGAGTGGAAAATTAATATCGTTGTGCAGTGATTTATTGCCTAATTGTGTCAACGATAATAAAATTATCTCGAGCCAATTAACGTGAATCCACTTTCGACGAGTGGCGATTTTAGGCCTGACCACATCCAGAAAAATAATTTATTTGACGGCCATCGTTTATTTGGTTTAAGGAAAATATTTATTTGATTTAAATAAATATTTATTTCATTTAAGTAACTATTTACTTAATTTAAATAAATATGTATTTAAATGAAATAAATATTTTACTTAAACCAAATAAACCGTGGCCGTCAAATAAATTATTTTTCTGGGTGCAATGTATCTTGCAATATGCCTTCTAGTCTTGTGCGCTATTTCAAAGCCATTCGACGATCAAAAATTTAAACGGAAACGCCGAAGGAACAATCTAACGAATTGCTTCGAGACGATAAATATTTTTCTTTTCCACTTAAATTTTTTTTTTTGAGATATAAAATATTATCGAAATAAAAAACACATTCCAGCTCGCTAGAAGCTTATGATTAGTTCATCGACACTCATCCACCCACACGCATTTCATGTACGTACCTGCGCCGGGCTTTTTGCGCTTACGGGACACGACGGCGTTGAGGCTGATCGCCCGATCAGGCACGGACGGTGCGCTTAGTTTCAGCACCCTTTGCTGATGTGCCGGGGCTATTCTCTTGTAAGTCACGGCTGAACAATGACAAAACAAACGAGCACCGCGCATTCCCATACGCGTTGCGTTCGCCAACATGTAAAAAATAAGCGTGCCACATGCCTATGTCTAAATGCGATTTAGCTCCGAAATGTGATGAGATCAAATAAAAAATATCGATAAATTGAAAAAAAAATTGAAAAAAAAGAAAATTAAAAAAATTGGAAAAAAGGTCTGTAGAGATGGTCCGAGGTAACAGTTGCCGGAGGCTTGACTTGATAAAACATTGGCGACATTTGCGATTTGGACCCGAAATGTGATGAAATCAAATAAAAAATATCAAAAATTTGAAAAAAAAAAAATGAGAAAAGAAAATGAAAAAAATGAAAAAAAAAATGTCTGTAGAGATGGTCCGAGGGGTTGCCGGAGGTTTGACCAGATAAAACATTGGCGACATTGGCGATTTGGCTCCGAAATGTGATGAGATCAAATAAAAAATATTAAAAATAAAAACAAAATTGAAAAAAGAAAATGAAAAACCTTGAAAAAAATGTCTGTAGAGATGGTCCGAGGTAACAGTTGCCGGAGGCTTGACCAGATAAAACATTGGCGGAGCTCGCGCTTTTTCCACTCTGCCCTTCGCCACGGTTGCCGACCCTTTTTTATATTATTTTTATCGTCATTTCTCTCTCGTCTTTCGTTCGGGGCAATGTCTCTCGGAGACTATATTCGTTCGATCAGTTTTGTACGCTTGGCCTCCCTTTGTCTCGGCCGATATGGCAAGTCGAAGTATAGACAGGAAAGATTGACAGAGCGAACGGGACAGAACGAGCTGGAGAAAGAGAGGGAGAGACAAAGGAAGCGGAAAGGGCGCGGACTCGATCCCGGCAGAGCACGGACAGATTGCAATTTTGATATCCCACAGACGCGACGTCAGTTGGAGGTGACAATATTATATCGATCGCAATGCCACTCCCTTACTTTTCTCTTTGTAACGCCATTGTACGGTCGGGGCTCGAACCGAATACGAGGATAAAGGGGAATAGAAAAATAAGTTTTTGGCCACTTTGGGACCAAAGCAATAGTGACGGTGTCGAGGGACCATCTCGTAGACACAAGATAAAAATAATAATAATAATAAAATATAAAAATGTAAGTTGTGTGAAGATTCCGATTGGGAGAGGTATGAGAGCAATAGGAAGGGGCCTTTTTAGCTCTTATAAAAATTCGAGAAATAAATTAAAAGTGGGTGGAAATAAAATTTTAGCGGTATTTGTAGGGTATAATATAAAGAGGAATAGAAAATAAGTTTCTGGCCACTTGAGGACCAAAGCAATAGTCGCGGCGTCGAGGGACCATCTCATAGACGCGTGATAAAAAAATGAATAATACCAAGATATAAAAGTAAATTGTGCAGAGGTTTCGAATGGGAGAGGTATGAGGGCAACTGAAAGGGAACTTTTTGGCCGTTACACACATGCGGGAAATTTTTTTTTTTTCAAATGGGTGTAACTTAAATTTGCGCACAACTTGTGTTGCTAAAGAAGGTTCGTGTACGAGAAAAAAAGTTCGTTAATTGTTGGCCTCCTCCCGGAGAAACCTTTGTGAGTGGTTGAGAAAAAAAGGGGAAGAAATGAGCCAATTACATTTACAGAATAACAAAAAAAAAATTGTTTTTGAAAATGAGTGTCAAGATGCTTGAAATGTATCCGCTACTGTGTGAAAACCCTCGGCTAGGAACTTCAAAGTGTAACTAAAAGTTAGCTTCATAGCTGCAAATTATTTACATTAAGACTTTCCTTTTGAATACAATTTTCAGTGAAACAATAAAATGCATATACGTCATAAAATTTGACACCTAGACAGAAACACCCAAAAATCCATCACACAGCAATGAGGTACATATCTAAATAAAAAAAAGTTCCATTCCTTTCCATCACTTTCGGTTTTCCCAAATTGATATATCAATTTTTGCCCATCATCAATAAAAAAATATCCTCCGTGACGCGATGCATGAGAAGGCAATATCCCCGATGAAACTACAAATCGGACTTCCCTCAAAGAATCCCCCGTCATAGCGGATTTCGTCTCGGGAGATTGGATGAGGAGGGGGGAGGGAGAGGGGTGGGGGTGGCGTGCATGATTTCGCAGCTAATGCCGAGTGCTCGATAATATATCTGCTCACCTGTCTTTTCTCGTGATATCCCGGGGAATGCGTCGGTTTCCTTGAGCTGGGCGCCGAACATGGCCCTTATCCTATTAGCACGGGCGATCATGCCTTCGTCATGCAGAACCGATACGGCGCTGAGCGCCCGCTGATTCACGGTTTCTTTATTGCCGCCGGCGCCGCCCCGTCTGAAGGGTCTTACGGGCGCCCGAACTATCGAGGGCGCAGGTCCACGGGATCTATATCGATCGTTAGCGAATCCTCCGGAGCTCGAGTGAATCCGGAGGGTGTCGTTCGCGTGTACCGATCCGCCTAATCCCGATCTGAGGCTGTGGGTCCGATTAATGTGCACGAGGACACCGGGCTTGAGGGGCCAGCGTGGCGCAGGTGTTGGATGCAACGACGAAGGAGGACTCCCTCCCTCGTGGGAGCGCGACGACTCCGTCGGACTCGGTGGACCACCGTCCGGACTAATGTTTCGAGCGATTAAAAAAAATTGATTTTTTGTTTTTTTTTTAAGGACCGATCAAACGGATAGCGCGGCTAAAACTCAATTTTCCAATAATTTTTGGACACCCCAATTTGTCTCGACGATAGATCTGGATTTTCAACCTTTTTGTCCTACACGGAGAAAAATAGTTCTGTTTCTCTAACAAAATGTAGATCGTTAATAATTTATTGTTGTGGCAGCAAAAATATTTGGCTGTTACAGCAAAATAATTGTTGCCAGAGCAAAATATTTGCTGCCACAACAAAATATTTTGTTGTCCATATGTTAACCAGCTAAATCCATTATGGTAACAAAATTCTTGTTGTCCCAACTATTTTTTTTCCGTGCACTTATCATCACCGCCACCGTCCAAAAGTGACTGGAAAATTCGGTTTCGTACCGTTATCCCGTTTTGCCCCACTGTCCCATTTTTACCCCGCTCTCCTGTAGAGTAGAACCTCGATTATTCGAAGCTCCGTTCGCCGAAGTGTCTGTCATCCGAACTGCGACGTCCTTTATCCGAATTTTTGTTGTCGGAGCCCAATGGCAAAAAATGTCGATGTTGGTTCGTCCTCAAGCGAAATTTCTATCGCACATCTGTACGTTGCACGGCTCGGCGGATTTTCACGCAGCATAGTTCGTTCCCGGGTAGCGCAAAAAATTGGTTATCAAAAAGCGATCTCAATGGGTTCCGTACGTCCGTCTGAACGCTGTACGAAAGTTACCGCCCGTCCAAAAAGTTAACTTTTGGACACAGGGTAGCGCGAAATGGAACAGTAGGCAAAACTCAATTTTCCAATAATTTTTTAAGGCCCCAATTTGGCCCGATACATCCGGATTTTCAAACCCGTTTGGCCCCACTCATCACCGCCACCATCCATAAATTATTGGAAAATTACGTTTCGCCCCATAATATTTTTTTGTCCCGCTGTCCCATTTTGCCCCTCTCTCCTCTATAGTTACCATCCTGACGAACATATGCAACCCGTTTAGATAACTTTTTCATACCCGATGTCTTTTTTCGCTACCTGGCGCGAGAGCTATTCAATATGTGTGCATTTAAAAAATTATTTGAGTGATTACATAATAGTTTTGACTTCGACGAGCAAATACAATAATACAATAAAAATAATGTTTTTACGGTGAAAAAAAATTTTACATTTCTTCAAACCGAGACGGGCACATCTTCAGCTTCCGTTTTGACGTTTTACGTAAGTATGTCATTTTTCGTCTTCGGATTTCCATCATCCGAATAATCGTTAATCCGAACTGGGCTTCATTCAACCGAGTCGGATAATCGAGGTTCTACTGTAATTATAATTTGGAAGAGAATTTTTTTTTCGTTCTTGCAAGTTAATGTTATTCGCTCGCGGCCTTATCTCCATCTCCTATAGCATAATTTTTTTTACCGGAGCTTACATCAGCTTACACATACTACCCAACACCCGGATTATCTACACCGCATGCCTCCGTTACCTCTGCACCTTGGATTTATCATACGTTCTGGTTGCGCCCGACTACCTTTACCCCTTTCGCTCCGAGATTTGCTTCGCGTCCGCAAACAACCCTCATTATTACAGACCGGGAAGCAAACAAAATTTCGGACAAACTTTTCGATGATGCAACCAACAGTTCTTACTGGCTCGGACACCAATATTGTCGACGGAAGCGAATAATATTTGAACGAAATGACTTCCTAGTCGTAAAAAATAAAAATAAATTTCGACGTCCATGAACCCGGGCGTTCGGCATCCAACAAAAATTCCTTTTTAAGTGCATTCGTAAATTTCGAAACCTTAAGCTAATTTTTTTTTTAGTAAGGTAAGCGGCCCAGTTTCCGCCATCTTCAATTGTTAAATGGGACATTTTATAAAAAATGTATGTATCGCGAGTAAACCGCTCTTAAACATGCCGTCAATTTTGTTTGTATTTAACGTATACATTGAGAAAAAAAATTAGTTGGATTAACCAGAAGTCGCGGTGACATACGTTCAAAGTTGTCACTTGTTTGGTACAAATAAAGCATTGATTTGTTAAATGATTATTTGCTTAAATTTCTTCAAAATTTGCCGATTGAAATAAACATATTTGTCGGACCAACAAAATACACCTTTGAACGTATGTCACCGCGCATTTGCTTAATCCAACCATTTCTTTTTCTCAGTGTACTGGATTTATTATTAGTATAAATTGCAATTAATGACGGTAACTGGGATAGCGGCGGAAACTGGGCTGTTTATCGTAATATTTCTGGAGCCGTTGCGGCAAGAATAATTGCGAAAATTTTCGTGAATGCGGGCGTTCGACGTCCTACCAAATATCCTTTGTAAGCGCATTAGTAAATTTAGGACCCATCGGTTAATTTTTTGTATTTAAATAACGATCAAACGGCTGAGGAACGTTTGTTCGGTCAAAATAACTCTCGCGAGTTTCCTTCACCCGAAATAAATATCATATGACATTAATTGCGACCGGCGAGGTCTTCTTCTGTTATCGAATTTCAGCGGTACGTTTTGGGCTCTCCCGGGTTTCGGTTTGGACTAAAATACACGCGAGATTCGACGCTCCCCGGTGCAATGGAAATGTCTTGGAACACAAATGATAAATATTTATTTGATTTAAATAAATATTTATTTGATTTAAATAAATATTTATTTGATTTAAATAAATATTTATTTGATTTAAATAAATATTTATTTGTTTTAAATAAATATTTATTTAAATCGTATAAATATTTTACTTAAACCAAATAAACGGTGGCCGTCAAATAAATGGTTTTTCTGGGCGCAGAAGACACCTCAAAATTTTTTGATTATAAACAATTCTGGATCCGTTGCCTCAAGAAATAATTTTTTTTTATCTCGATCACTATTCGCGCGAAGGCTTAAGAAAATTTGATCGATCGCAGTAACTAGTAGAGTTGGAGCACCGGAAATGAATATCGTGGGTTATTAATTGCGCCCGCCGAGCTCTTCTTCTGTTATCGAATTTCAGCGGTACGTTTGGGGCGCTCCCGAGATTCGGTTCGGAGTAAAATACACGCGATACGACGCTCCGCGGTGCAATGGAACCGTCGCTGAGCGGTTACGTATAGCGGCCGAGCCAGAAGGCACATCGAAAAATTATACCTTTACAGCGAACTGGAAAATCCGAGCACGGGATTCTGGCGAATGGCCAAGCAAAGCGCGTTCCACCGTGAGCTCGCAGGCAAGATGCTGAAAGTCCGGGCAATTGTCCCTCAGCTACCATACACACCGGCATCGCAGCCACCCTTTCCGTCCGCACCCTCGAATCCAAAGCCCCCTTGCACAGACACACGAACACGAGAGCCGCATGAAGAATTACAGTTGGAAAAGTAAATTCTCCGGCGGTCCGGGTTGGCCGATGAAACGCACGGCTTTCGGCTATTATCTCATGTAGCACCGCAAGTGTTTCATGTTCCGTACGTGTTTGGAATATCTTTCGAACGGCAGAAGAAGAAACCCCCCCCAAAAAAAAAAGAAAAAAAATCGGCTAGATACGAAACACATACCTACAGTAAAAGCCCAGTTGTGTATGCTCGATTCACAACTCTATCCGCCCGCTCCGCCGCCCCCGCCCGGTAAAACTCAACCGGATACTGATAGCAACGCCCGAGGCGTTGAAGTAGTTTGGAAAAGCGGATGTTAAGCCAGGTAGACGTGCGGTGGCGAGTAGTTTGTAGTTTAAAGTGTCTTGGATCGATAGTCGTACGCGGATAGCCGAGAGTGAGGAGTCAGGGAGCATAATTTCAACCGTAAAATATATGCGGCAGGGAGCCCAATATCAACCCGAAAAGAAATTCGCCCCCCCCCCCCCCCCGTCACCTCGACCCTTATGGTAGTCCTTGCGAATAGGGCTCACTTCGCATAAGTTTCAGAGAAATGAGAGGGAATTGCAAACACTTCTCGATGGCATAAAAATCTAAAAAAAATCAAGCATGTTAAAGATGGTGCAAGGATTAATTTCTGTATGATAATAACTCCGAAATGTTATTAACAAATTGATCAAAAATAAAATTGTTCAACAAATCTCCCAGAAACATAAACATTTTTTTAATGAAAATTATTCGTTCATTTTTTTTTTAATGCGCATGAATTTTTTCAGATTTTTTTTAATCACTGAGTTTTGTGACTTTCTACACGTTTTTCGCGTATCAAAATAAATTCAAACGTATTCAGAAAAGTGAACGAAGCCTTCTCACAAAAAAAGTTAGGTTTCCGGGAGATTTGTTGGATAATTTCACATTTAATTATTTTTCATGAATTTGTTAATAACATTTTTGAATTATTATTAAGTAAAAGTAATCTTTTCAGCACCTTTAATGTGCCTCATTTTTGTCAGACTTTTATATCATCCAGAAGTGTTTGCAATTTCCTGTAAATTCTGTGAAACTTATGCGAAGTGAACAGTATTCGCAAGGAGTACCTTAAGCGTCCTGAATAGTAATTTAGGTGGAAGTAGGAGGCAGCGGCAGCAGGAAGTGAGGAACTAGCCGGAAGCTTTGGTGTACACATGCATAGGCATTAAAGTGCAAGCTTTATCGTGGCGTTTAAATCCACCAGCTCGTGAGGAAGCGGAGGTGGAAACTTCGTAGGTGGACTGACGCGATTTGCGCAGAAGAGCCCGCGAAATTAGGGGACGAAGTGGTACAAGCGGGGCAGTAAAATCTCGCGCAAACGGATCGAAAGCTTTCGAATTAGTCGTTCGTGCAGCGCGGAAGATTCCTACGATCGTTTGTGAGCAAACAAATTAAGCGCGTCGGAGCGGAGTGCGAGCGATCGTGGCCAAACATAAACGCCCCATTGGCCCACCGCGATCGCAAATATGACGGATCGAGCGAAATGCTCGCATACCCCGGGCACTCCGGGGAGTTCAACCACTTATGTACTTATAGGATCCTACATAGCCAACGCCATTGTGCTCGATGCATCGTGTGTACCTAATGCCGAGAGTCCTCGAGCCTTTGTAACGCATTCTCTCGACGGGCTATCATTAACTCCACCCTTCATAATCACTATACCGCTGCCGTACGAGTTAACGGTATTGTTCACTTCCGGTGTGTTTCGCGGAAAGTTCTTTGACGCCTCGATGATATATCGTTTTGCCAATTTATGAAAACAGTATGATAATAATAATGGTAACAATATTCATCATAAAAATAAATGGAAAAGTTAATATTATGAATATGTTAATCGCTGATAATTCCCAAATTTTTGTGTACCCGAAATGTCATTGATATTATTATTATAAATTAATATTTTATTATTAGTCCTCGAGCATTTGTGACGCATTCTCGACGGGCTATCATTAACTCTACATTTCGTAATCACTATACCGCTGCGGGATGAGTTAACGCACCCTGAAAAAAAATTTATTTGACGGCCTCCGTTTATTTGGTTTAAGTACAATATATATTTAAATCAAATAAATTATTTTTCTGGGTGCGGTACTGTTCACTTTCGGTGTGATTCGCGGAAAGTTCTTTGACGCCTCAATGATATATCGTTTTGCCAATTTATGAAAACAGTATAATAATTATAATAATAATAGTAACAATATTGATCATAAAAATAAATGGAAAAGTTAATATTATGAATATGTTAATTGCTGATAATCCCTACATTTTGGTGTACCCGAAATGTTATTGATACTGTCACGGCCGAGAATATTATTGATATTATTATTATAAATTAATATTTTATTATTAGTCCTCGAGCATTTGTGACGCATTCTCGACTGGCTATGATTATGATTAACTCTGCACTTCATAATCACTATACCGCTGCGGGACGAGATAACGGTATCGTTCCCTTCCGGTATGTTTCGCGGACAGTTCTTTGACGCCTCGATGATATATCGTTATGTGAATTTATGAAAACAGTCTAATAATAATAACAATAACAATATTAATCGTAAAAACATTAATAATAAAAATAAATGGAAAAATTATATATCCGTGCCCCCGAAATCGTATTGCTGTTATTATCGTTATTATTATTATAAGTACGTTTTATTATTAGCGATATTGTAATTTTAGCGAATTTATTCAACCGAAATTACAACGATGCATTGCAATTGGTTTGCGGTTCGGAATGACGAATATAACACGATATTTTAAATAATGAAAACGAGAAAAGAAAAATTAAAATAAAAAAAAAATGGTTTCGAGTGACCGACGAGGTTTTTAGCTCGACGCTCACCTTCTTGCCGCGCCGCTGTGCGATGTATATATAACCGGCAGGAAATACCCTCGCCCTCGTCGACGAGCGTTCAGTGCGTTCTAATTGAAAATTTAGCAGTTGGCTCGAAGTACGTACGTATGTTAGCGCGGCAACGAGCCCTCGTCATTAGAGAATTCTCGAGGACACTTGGGACTCGTTCGCGAAGCGAAAACTCAAATTTCACGCACTGTGCAGCGAACCGGAGCCCGCGGGGCGTTGCACGCTAGACCCCGTTTTCTATCTGTTGTTCGCGAAACATTCTTCGTTCCGGTGTTTTTCCGACAGTCTCGACTTACATGTTTATTTTGCATTTTTTTGAAAAAAAAATTTCCCCGCACGACCAAAACCCAGGAGCTCTTTAAACTTATCACCGATCGTTCTGTAGCAAGCAACGCCAATAATGCTCTACAAGAAGCCACACCTGATCAACAATTATTTACACACTCATCAATGACAATGGAAGAGAGCCAAGCGGTGGAAAAAAATGAAAAACATAGAAACGTGCACTAAAATCCACAGGAGATAAAAATAACGACGAAAGCCTCTCAACGAAAATAACAATAACGCGTCATTGTGAAATTATTATTTAAGTCGAGTACTCGGTTAAGTATATTCTAATTTTTTTTTTTTTTTTCGGTACTTACTGCTCTCGTTCCTCCAGCTCGACGACCCGATTACTGTCTGTGTGTTTGTTTTAGTAAGTCCAAATTAAAAAGCAGAAAAACAGAAACAAATGAGAACGCGTTAGTGAGTAATCTGGCTAACTTTCGAGCCCTTCGCCAGCCGTGACTTCGAAAATCGGAATTTCTTTTTTTTTGGCTTTTTTTGCCGATTTCAAAGAAAAAAATATTTACCGGATCTTCGAAATCATAGAGACTCGGGACAATTACATGCCAATTTTGTATATCCTAATGCATCTATGCGCTTTGTAGTCTTACGTGTGAATGATTTTACGAAAATCAAAGGGAGCTCGGCTCAACGTTATACTTAGGTAGACAATTTTACAGTACGGGTGAACAACTGCGGATCCGAACGGGACATTTATGGCACATGAAATCGTGAATCCTCTATTTTGTTTGTTGTTTTTTTTTTTTTTTCACGCGGATTCACGCCATCATTCGGCGCACGTTAACCCTCCAAATTCGGTGATGTCCCAAAAATATATATATATATGTATATTAGCAAAACCATTTTTAAAAAAACCTTAATCGAAAGGAAAAAGCTGCCGTGGCCCAAAACTGATCCGATTTGGAGGGTCGCAGAGGAAGAAGCGGGGCAAAACGGAATACACAATTGTTTCTCACCACTTCCGTCTCCACTCGATATGAACATACATGGGCCATATTCGCCACTTTTACCCTAAATAAACTTTTTCTTAAAAACTTCATCTTAAAAAATTAACTGTCTGCCGATGACCTACACTTTCGAAATATTTCACGTTGCATCGTCTCTTGTAGGAATTGCGTACCTCTGAATATTGAGATACACTGCAAAAAAAATCGTATGTAATTTACCGGACAGGACGTTTTTATGCAAAAACTGGTATATTAAATTTCACGTGTAATTGTGACGAAAAATTTATGTTCAGTGTATTGAAAAACATGGAAGTGATGATTGGACGGTGCCGAAAAGATTGATTTTGCATAATAATAATTCCTTATATAATAACTTCTTTTTTACGAAAACGATTAGTTAATTTTTCTGAATACGTAACAATTTATCAGAATTTCGTGTAATTTTTGAAAATTGCGGTTTTGGTTAATATTTTAAAAAACGTAATTTTCAAAAATTATATAAAATTCTGAAAAAATGCATACGTATTCAAAAAGATTAACAAACTGTTTTTATGTGAACAAAAATTAAGTTACCGGGAGTTTTGTTGAACAATTTTTTTTCCATTCATTTGTTCATTTTGGAATGATTATTATGCAAAATCAATATTTTCAGAATCTTGCATCTGCTTGATTTTTTTCAGATTTTTATCCCATCGAGAAGTATTTGAAATTCTCTCTCAATTCTCTCTGAACTCACGTGAGGATGAACTGTCCACTACTACTACCTTAATGTACCACTTTTTGCATAGAAACTTCCAGTCCGGTATGTTATATTTACAATCTTTTTTTTACAGTGTACCGTTAACATCACGTATATTTTTTTTTTATTTACATCCCTCACAGGTACCCGAGCGAAAATTTTCGAGCGGCCTGACAAGGCCTTATCAGGACCTAGTCAGGACGCCGACGTAACGCTCGAAAATGTCTACTCGGCTGCCCGGTTCTATAAATTTCCCAGTTTCCCACGGATTTTAGCTTTGCCCAGTTTTTCCCCGCAGCGTATTCGAGTCCGATGATAACGCACGCCCTCCGTCGATGCGAGATATGAAACTTGCATGCATCTCGAACTTATCCATTATGATCAATTATAAACATAATTATAGTCGAGGTCGAGCGAAGCATGCGTGATATATATATATATGTATACAGTATATTGTTAAGTTAATATATGATCGTCGTTCGAGAAAAACTACTTTGCCGATGCGGAAGTTAATCATACTTTTCGCTCTGCCCTGTCGTGCGCGAATCCCGAGTTTTATGGAAGAACAGAGAACGAGAGTGCAAACAATCGCTCACTCATGTATGTTGTTTTTTCAGTCCAGGTAGCGAGCGTTTGTTATGCAGTGATTACCCCTTCCCCCCCCCCCCCCTGAGTAAGCACCGACGATGCGCCACGCTTTATCTGTGAGAACCACTGCGATAATGGTGAAAGTACAGCAAGTGCGGAGAAGCGCGCAGCGTTTAATATGAAGCACGTATGAGAAAATAATGCGAGTTCAGCTTCGTCAAAGTCAGCATTGCATGCCGGGGCGGTTCGAGTCCGGCCCGGTTGCTCGGAGCTATTCTGGTCCCTTTTCTTCAACATCGTAACTGCGAACCCGTTAATTTCTGACGAGAGATCGGCGCTCGGCTGTATTCGTAGCTGAATTAATTCACGCGCGACTTAACCGCGCGCACCGCGGCGAAAATCGCATCTACCACGTCATAGCGGTGGGGCGCTCGAAATTCCGTCGTTCGTTCGGGCGGATTCCCGTCGCCGCAGCATCAACATACTGAACAATTAATCCTCGGAATCCCGATCGTGGGAACTCGCGCGGTTCTGAAACGGGGCTTTAATATTCCGCCGATGGAAAAATATAATTCGCCTTTCTCGAAACGACGGATGGATGAACATGCGAAATGCGTCGATGACGACTTGTTGCGACGATGAGCGAATGCGCGGGGAGTTTGTATGTATGCAGTGTACGAGATTTACAAACAAAAAATATTGAAAAAAAAAATGGTACTTACATTTAGCCTGGGTTCGCTTCCGACGACAGATCAACCAGATGACGACGCTGCAGATTATTATCGCCAGGAGTATGACCATTGCCACTATTATCACGATTATGAGCAGATCGCCTTCCAGCTGGAGCCACCATGGAAGGTTGCCTGAAATCACGTAATCACGAAAAAAAACGCGTGAAATTGTAGCACTATCCCCTTATGTTCCTTTAGGTCCCCAAAGGGGACTCTATGTCATCAAATAAATGCAAATTATTAATAAACTTCGAATCTGAATAAATTCAAATTTATCAGTTTCGAATCTCACTAAATTCAAATTAATGAATTTCGATCTTGTTAAGAAATTTAGAGATGGCTGAAGGAAGCCAGCTGCATTTTTTGTGACATAGTCCAATAATCAATAATTAATCATTCATGTACCAAAAGGGGCGAAAAAATAGAGTTTTTAGAAAAATTAGAGTAAATTATGAATTTAAATAAATACGATTTAATACATTCCGAATCTAAATAAATTCGTATTTATAAATTTCGACTTTATTATGAAATTTAGAGATGTTTGAATGAAACCGGATACGTTTATTACGATATAGTCCAATAGTCAATAATCAATAAATGACGGGCCAAAACGGGCGAAAAAATGAGAGTATTGACCAAAAAATGAGTAATAATGAAGGAATACGTAATGATCAACTCGTAAACTAATGGTGAGTAATTTTTCGATATCCTTCAGCGAGCTCCGAATCCCCAATAAAGAAATATTTGTCGCATGCATGTGGTTCAACAAATATAGAGAAAAGTTTCATAAATAAAAAACGATCTACGCGAGATTTTCGCCACATAGATATCAGGAATATAGTTCATCCATAAAATTCGATACAACGATCGGAAGCAAATAATCAGTTACAGGAAAATGTAATAAAAAAATAAAAGGTGATACTAAAAAAAAAAACGAGAAATGAATAATGTTGAACGATCTTTATTGACGTCGAAAAACTTACTGTCGCGTCCGTGGCGAGCTGGGAAAAAGTATATCGAGTCATTGAAAAATCGTCTCATCTGAATGAGAACCGCACGCCAAGCCACAAACAATTTGTCGTGCTGTTTTTTGTAATCCAAATATCTTCAGGGAGACGTGTAGAGCTTACCGGGTACGCCACGTTCACAGGGAACGGAGAAGTCGATGGTATTGTTCGCGATGCATTTGTATGTGCGAAAATTCGTGATCGATGTGTCGAGGCGCAGATATCCCTTTCCGTCCCGAACCTCTCCGACCTGATCGAGTGTGTCGTTGTCGCTCTTCACCGACCAAGTGAAACCGCACTCCTTGGGATTCGCTGTTGCCGAGCAGACCAAATAGTATTCCCCGTCTATTCGTTCCTCGTCTATTCTGCACTCGGGTTTGACTGTGGTCGACGAATAAAGGGAGTTACGGAAAAAGAAAAGTAATGAGTACAACGACGTGTAGTCACTAAAATTACACGTGAAAACATCTACGGGTGGTTTTAGGATTGAGTAAAAATTAAATAAACGTTCGGCCATCTGCCAGACTGATGAAGGAGGTTGAAACGCTTTCACACTAGTCAAAAGAGTGTTACATATTAAAGTCGTTTATACAAACTTTTGCGCATCTATTGATTATAGTGTATGGGTATTTGTATTACAGCAGATGGCCTTAATCTAGAAAAATATTAATTGCAATGAATTTACAAAAACATTAACTGGTTTGTGTTATTTTTCGAAAAGGTACATATTCGTTCGGTTTTCTTAAAGAATAATCCGTAGTTTATTCTCAGTTTTGATGTATCACGGCTCATTCTCTTCCTTGAAAGATGGTCTACGAATTTACCATCGACAGTATTCTATAGTATTTTCTTGTTTAAAAATTACAGCCATTTGTTTATCCATCGACGAAATCCCTTCGGAAACAAACCGCTGTCATTTGTAAACGGCAAAGAGTATCGAATGTCTAGATGGTGAATTCATCAAAATCGGACAAAAATTGCGGATTATTCATTGAAAAAACAAAAAGACAAAAAAATGCCACATTTTTAAAGGTGTTTATACAAACTTTTAGACGTCTATAAATTATAGTGGATGGTTATTTGTATTACAGCGGGTGGCCTTAACCCAGAAAAAATTAATTGCAATGGATTTGCAAAGATGTTGACTGGTTTGTGTTAATTTTCGAAAAAGGTACATGTTTGTTCATTTTTTTTTGTCAAAGAATAGTCCGCAATTTTTGCCCGATCTTGATATATTACGGCTCATTCTCTTAGTTGGAAGATGCCCTACGAATTCACCATCTAGATATACGATAGGACTTTTTGTTAGAAAATGACAGCCATTTGTTTATTCATCTACAAAAACCCTTCATGAGCAAACAGCTGTCATTTGTAAACGAAGAATAGTATCGTAAATCTAGATGGTGAATTCGTAGATCATTTTTGAAGGAAGAGAAGGAGCCGCAGTACATAAAAATCGGACAAAAATTGCGGATTATTCTTTTTAAAAACCGAACGAATATGTACCTTTTCGAAAACAAGCCAAAACGAGTTAAAATTTTTGCAAATCTATTGCAATTAATATTTCACTAGGTTAAGGACATCTGCTGTAATAAAAATAATCATCTACTATAAGCAAAATATGCCTACAACTTTGTATAAACGACTTCACAAATGTGGCATTCATTTAACTAGTCTGAAGTGCCTCCAACTTTAATGTAACGTCGACCTTTCAGGGTCAACGTCTTCGCCGCAGAGGTTTTCACCAGGTGATTCTGACCGTAACACTTCTCGACGACACGTTCGCTCGAAAGTTCCGTTAAGGATGTTTTCACATGAAAAAGCCATTACGAAGTGGCGCGACAACTTACACAGAACGTTCAGATGGGTGGTGATGTTACTCTCGCCGTGACGATTGTGAGCTTGGCATATATAAGTGCCGTTGCTGCGTCTGGGCACTTTCGCCGTGAAAACGTGTACAGCGTCCGTCGATATGACTTCGCTGGATCCCTCGCGAAACCATCGAAACATCGGCTCCGGTTCGGCGACGGCGGTGCACTCGACGCTGTCGGGTATGTAGTCGACGATAACGTCAATTATCTTCTTCGAGATGGTCATGTTCACCGGTGGAACTGCGAACGGAAAAATTGTTACAACTGAAACAGGGACGATTGCGAGAGCTTCGTAAACGTAATGGTCGCTATCTTCGATGGGGAAAACAATCGTTTTATTATATGTCGAGACGATTGGCGGTTCATCGATATAGTGTAACGATAGAAACGCGTTCATAAAAATAAGGATTCCGATGCCGTAAAGTTAGCCGTACAGGCCAGCGCTGGTACAGCTGCCCAACTTGGCAGGTACCATTGTGTTTGATGTTCAAATTGCTGATAGCCGTTTCCTTATAAATTGATCTTTAGTAGGTAATTCGCTATATTCGAAAGACCGGAAACAAACGTGGGGGTTATGGATCATCGTTTTTGTAAACCGAACTGCCATATCCATGTCCATTTCCACCGGCCATTTTACCTCGACGGGCATACACCAAAAGAAATTGCATAAAGTCACCTTGACTCATGAAGTCTGATTCATGAGTCATGAAGTCATGAAGTCTGATTCATGAGTCATGAAGTCATGAAGTCTGATTCATGAGTCATGAAGTC
>JAPYZD010004446.1:0-22401 GCA_030522725.1 Ichneumoninae sp. B BG-2022a | reverse complement strand
ATCAGGGCCTGATAAAGGTGCCTTATCAGGACCTGATGAGGAGTCAGGCCGTGCCTGATAGGGACCTGACATCAGCCTGACGGTAATTTCTGCTCGGGATTTTGTCTCAACGAAGCATCCGGATTTTCAAACCGGTTTTGCCCAAAGTACCACCATCGCCTCCATTCAAAAGTTATTGGAGAATCGCGTTTTGTCTCATTATCCCGTTTTGGCCCGGTGTGCCATTTTGCCCCGCTCTCCCCTACCCGCGCCCTTGGCAATGCCGTCCGTTTCTCACCGAGAAATATGCTAATTCTGTATTTCGATGTACCGCACGGAAAACTCCCGGCTCTGCAACGAAACTTCAAAAGACTCCCGTTTCGAAAGCTGGCGAACTTCCGGGCGCCATTCGTTCCGCCCCCGCGCGAAAGAACCGAACAGTTCGCCGATGCTTACGTACACGCAACGATGTACACGAGTTCCGTAACTGGCAACAGCTGCACGGGAGTATCGAGAGGCCGATTAAAAGCGAATTTTCCCACGTGTCCCGAGGCGAGAGTTCAATCCGAAGGACCAGCGACCAGGGAGCGAGAACGACAAAACGGCGAAAGCCGACCGGCCGGATTTCTCTTCGGACGAAGGAGGTGGGAGGCGGGAACCGAAATTTATATTCCGTAAGAGATAGCTTTGACTTACGACCTCGACGAGACCGTTGCAGAGTGCGTCGCGGAGCTGCAAACGCCCCACACGGGCCATCGTAAGCTCCCGTGAGCGAAACTTCTCCGCACTCCGCGAGTCTGACCAATGCTGACTCGATCCACTGGCCGGTATTTTCGCTTTACGGGCGAACCCTCCGCTCATTTTGTATCTCGGCTAACTCGATTATTCCCGGACAACAAATCTCGCCCGAAACTGGCTTTGAAAAGTTTTTACGGCGATACCGTAAGGAACTTGGTACTTTCGAGCTCTCGCCGAACTTTCCCTCCGGCGATTACGCTATCGCTGAAGTAACACGGGATATTCCATTATGTTTTTCCAGAACTGCTTGGACCGACGAAAAATACCGGTATTAACGGAATTACGGCGACAAAGTTTATTCTCGTTCCTTTTTTCGTATCTTGTATCGGAGAACGAATAGTTTTTGTTGGTCCATTTTGGAAACGGGCAGCACGTATTCTTTTTTTTTTGGTGGAACAATGATACTGTTTTTAACTTCCTCGTCACATACGCGGTACGTGTAAAGAGCAGCATGCGTAAATGTATTTAAAGAGAATCAGTGAAAAAAAATGGACTGGCAGTTTGTGGCCTTCATACATGTGTTGCGTGTGCCGGAATACAAAAGAGCCGTTCACACCTGTACGTCTGTCCGTCCGTCTGTGATCGTCAATATACTGTCAACAAACACAATAGCTGCGCGCAATGGAAAACCAAACCCTTCCGTTACTTTCACTGAATCGTGAAAAACGAGGTTTGTTTGTAAACTATTATTACCAATTTTGAACAGGCATATTAAACTATACACATGATATGATTATTAAAGAACTAGTAAGGTTGCACATCGATTTATCGAAGCAGCCCAGAGGCTCAAAAAATTGACTTATCGATTATTGATAATTGTTCCGGAAGTTGAATGAGCTTTGTTCGTAAATAATTATTACCAAATTTTAACAGGTCTATTAAACTATACACGTGATATAATGATCAGACCGCAGTCCCAAAAAAAAACGAAGTTTCCGATAATAAATCATTGTTCAGGAAATTGAATGAAAACAAAACGCTTCACTAAATCGTGAAAAATGAAGTTTGTTCGTAAACTATTATTACCAATTTTGAACAGGTGTATTAAACTATACACATGATATGATGATGAAGAAATCAGTAAGTTTTCATAGCTACCGATCGTATCAGCCCTCAGGCTCAACAAATGAAGTTAAGGATAATTAATAATTATTCTAGAAGTTGGACGAAAACAAAACGTTTCACTGAAACGTCAAAAATGAGGTTTGTGCGTAAAACTATTATTACCTATTTTGAACAGATGTATTAAACTATACAGATGATCCGATGATTAAGGAGCTAGTAAGATTTCGCGGCCCTCAGGCTTCAAAAATGAAGTTAACGATAATCAATAATTGTTCCCGAAGTTGAACGAATACAAAAATGTAAATTTGCACCGAAAGTGGGAGAATCTGCGTTGTAGTTTGTAAAGCCGATAATCGTGCGAATGTACTGCCCGCACGTACAAAGGCCGAAGGGCAAGCACATGTAATGCGCCGCAGTACTAATCTGCCTTAAGTGGGAGTGGTCTGTGGAACGAACAATTAAGAATCCGGAGGGAACGCTATATTTTCCGGACCATGCAGCACCGGATGACCGTACGCTGCGCTCGAGGGGATAAAATTTGTTTCGTACTCGTGTCCATTCGGCAGTGTAACGAATGGTCGGACTAACGGATACGTAACTGTTCGGATACTCGCGGTAATAAAGTTTTGCACTCGCGCACTTGTTCCGGTAAAACCCTGGGAAGCTGTTACACATATGCGCGCACAAGTGCATTATACGAGTCAAGAGAATATAAAGACATTAGGGACCATGGGAGAAACGTCGAGAGGCGAGCGTTGACTCGAGTTTCCGGACGGCGGTAGCGGCGAGGACTTCCTCCTTTCAGCGCCGATGAGCGCATCATGCCATGGTTAATTCTCGAAGTTAATTTCCGAGCGGTGGTGGGAGCAAAGCTGAAACGAGTCGTTCGAGCGTAAAATGACCGACTCGATTACGCTTCCGGATCTCTTTCGAATCGTTATATTCTCATTTGCGGTGCTCCCTCCCGTTCCTATGAATCGTTTATTTAGGTCGGGTTTCACTCAATTCTTCACGGCGCGGTTTTTTTCTAAAGACGGTATGCGGTATTTAAATGTCTGCGAATATATATTTTTTAAATTTGTATTCATCGTCGTGGCTGCTACGTCATAATTTTAAACGTGCACCAGATGAACACAAATTAGAAAATGCAATTTGCCGAATCTTCCGAGTGAAATATACATTAACGTTCGTAGAGTTGCTCATTAGCGATTCCCCAACGGCCGTTTGCCAACTTATAAAAACACGACCATGTCACTCAAATTGCTGCGAATATATATTTTTTAATTTTTAATACATCGTCGTCGCTGCTGTGTCATAATTTCAAAAGTGCACTAGATGAACACAAATTAAGAGATTCAATTTGCTGAATATTCCGAGGGAATTTAGATACAGTAACGTTTGTAGAGTTGCTCGTTAGCGATTTCCCAAGAGCCCCTTTCCGACTTAGAAAAATGCGACCATGTCACTCGGAATTGTCCCAAATTAATAAATATAACTAGAGTTAGTTATTTTTGGGGGACTTCTGCGTGACAGCCTGACAGTTTCCTATCCATCTCTATTTAACTTAATACCTCCGCTACATTTAGTTCAAGAAATGTCCGTAGTCTGATCAAGTGATAGCGCGGTACTGTAGGAGATTTATCGACTTCCTTGGCGGATCGCGTGGGCTGTATTTGCTGTCCCGCTCCCACGTGCTTGAAATGTAAGCCGGTTCGCACGCAACCCGGCAGATTCGATACTAATCTGGCTTGTATAATTCACACCTTATGGTAATTTTCACCTATATAAAGGTGACAAAGCACTCAGTTCCATAGACCTTCTGTTAGCTGCAAATCAATTGTTTACATCGGTGGTTTACGAGGCGGGAAGGCTCGAGGCAAAATATCTTCGCCGCAAAACAAATTTTCGAACAGAAAATGGTGGAATTTTGAAAAAAAAACTCGCGTTACCCCTTTACAAAATTACTTAACAAAAGAAAGTACAAAAAAAGAAAAACAACGACTCAACAAAAAAAAATCTTACAAAGAGATTGTAATAATTAATGATAAAGTATTAATTTTTTGTCCATCGATATTTCCGGCTCTTGTACAGATAAATAATTGAATTGGCGGGCACCCCACAAATAAATATTTATTTGATTACAATAAATATTCATTTCATTTCAATAAATATTTATTTGATTACAATAAATATTTATTTAATTTCAATAAATATTTATTTGATTACAATAAATATTTATTTAATTTCAATAAACATTTATTTGCAAGTGGCAGTCGGGAGTTAAAAGTCGTCGTAACGAAAAGAAATGGTCAACAGAAAACGTGCCGACGATATGTCACGTTCAACCCAAGGCAAGGTAATGCCTACCTCGTTTAACGACGCACCCTCGAAGATGGAAATAGAAATACCCACGTCTCCTCTCGGATGTGCGAAGAACACGGAGGAGAGAAACTACGTTGAATATAACCATCCCAATTAAATTTACTTCACCCTTCGTCGTGCGCACGCTTCGTGCAACCCTCCGCATTATTTTCGCCTTATTTTTCTTTTTCTTTCGTGCCTTTCCGGCCGAAGGAAATCCCCAAAGCCATTCGGCTGATGTAGGTTGATCCCCATGGGCTAAATTTCCAGCACCGCGTGGGCAATCGCCAGCGGATAAAGGAACGACGTGTGTAAATTTTTTAACCCCCACATTTCCATAGTCGGCGCGAGCGGGAACGGGGGGATTCCAAAACGACCCCGGCGCAACATCCCGCGGAGAGTCGAATAATAAATTTAAAACGTCATTAGTACGCAGCAACGTTCGAAAATTTGATTAATCTCCAGGAAATAGCAGCGCGCCTCGAACACCCGGAGCATAAGAAACGCGGGAAAACAATTTCCGAATTCCAGCTGAATTGCAATTTCGTTGAATTTTTGTCGTTTTTTTTTTCTTTGAGGACCAGCGTTTATTGCTTTCAAAAGTGCTTGTTTATGATTTTTCCCCCCCGAGGCAAAATTACCGAAAGAGGCAGGAAGTAAATAAAGTTCCATCGAGTCCGAGGTACGAGACGGCGCATCTGGCGCATCGCGGACGCGAGCCTGCATAAGCTTCTCGCGGAATGGCTATTTCAATCATTTTTTTTAAATGGTCCATAACGCGTTTTACGATGTAACGCAAGGCACCGTTGAGTCGCTCGTGCGGTCTTCGCCACGAGAAATGGCATTCTACCGAGATTTATTATGACCGCGCAGAACGCAGTGGACACGCACATTGACATCCTTTGCTGCTCCTCCACGACTACCGAAATGCCGTCCGCTTGTACACTGTGAAAAAATGTTGTTTCAAAATTAATGAACGGTATTAGAAGCTTTTTTATTTATAAACAGTTTCTCAAATTTCAAACACGTGCGTTGCAATTTTTTACAGTAAATTTTTTATTCTTAACAACATTTTTTTAAATTTTAGGCGAAAGGTTTGTAATTTTTATAACTGGTATTTTTATTTTACGGAAAATGTAAGTAATGCAAGTAAATTTTGACTTCCAGTACATTAAATTTACAGTTTATTTTTAGTGTTTTTGCGGAAGTTTTTCGCTGCGTCCCATTTCTCTGAGAGATAAAAACTGACATTTAGGAGAAAGCGGGGCGAAATGGGACGGTGTGGCAAAACGGGACACACAATTGGGATGCATCGATGGGGCAAAACGGAACATCCTAGAATTATTGGAAAATTGCGTTTTTAAAAATGCGATTTTCCAATAATTTTAGGACGTCCCGTTTTGCCTCACTGTCCCGTTTTACCCCGCTCTCCGCTAGCTCTTAAGAGATATGCCTTTATGGCCCGCAGGTCGCACGAAGAATAACGCCATTTTACGACAGATGGTGGTTCGATTGGTGCATCCGATTGAATTTCTCTGTCAGCGGCGTGCGAACGCTGCGTACGGGTTTACTGTTCAAACACTGTAAAAGCGAACAATTGCCGATCTACGTTCGAACTATTGTAACGTTCTCCATGGCGGGTTATGAGTTTTGTTCAATTTCCGTAGATGGAAACTACGTCGGGATTCCAGCTACACAGCGCTGGATTCACGGTCGGCAACGCTGTGCCGATCTCGCTTCAAGCCTCTCAATTTTTCGAGGAAAAAATCCGGACCTCCGTGTACGAAAAAATAAATAAAGAAATAAAAGTAAATAAAGAAACAAAAATAAATAAAGAAATCCACGAAACTTAATCCCTGCGAAATATTTTGCATGAAAATGTGCACGGATGCACCAGTATACGTAATGCACAGGCCACATCTTGTGTCGTCGTGCGTGCGAGCATTTTTCAATTACCTCGATGTCATATTTCTGTGCAAGCTCGAAAAGCTCGAAAAGCTGACGGCACACAGGAAGTAAACATGTGCGTTACTACCACTTCTGTAACGAGCTTGCTTTTAGCTTGTCCCGTGAATCTGCACCAGTGCAGTCGCTGGTGCGTAACTCGAACCGGATTCAATAACGAATACCACTACACCGCCCCCGCTTTCGCCGCTCGAGAGCCCTTCTGCGGCACCATACCTCGATCCGGGCGTTTCGTGGGCAGAGAAGTACACTTCCTCCCTCTTTCTCCTCTCGCGACGAATGTAGCTTAATCAATAAATATTTTACCATTATCAATGCAGCTATAATAATTCGAAATAAAAAAATGTAAACATGAGTGCCACATCGCTTATTATATTGAGGAGAAAACAGACGGTATGTCTGTCAGTCGAGGAGATACGATGCACTTCTTAATGATGACTTAAGGTGATGTCAAACCGGGTTTATACACCCAGAAAAATGGTTTATTAAAATCAAATAAATTTCAATTTTCAAACGACGTTTATTAACCCTGCGTGTGTACACTATATTTTCAGACACGGTGTGTACACTGGGTCTTTTAGGGAACAGTCGGGTTTTCAATATTTTCTAGACTGTAAAAAAATCTGAAAGAATTCTGGGGTACTTCTTGAAGTGTCTATTACGTGGCCCAGATGTTACCAAAGTCAAAAGTTTAATCCCGTTGTTAATAAAAATTGAAGAGCAGTCGAAAAAGCTGAAAAAACGGAGAGTTTCAAATTTCGGCTGTTCCTTCAAAGACCCATTTACACACACAGGGTTAAGATAAAAGAAATGATTGCCTTCCTTAATAAAATTCTTATTAGATTCAATTTACACTCTTTCTCTTCTTGTGACGAATAGAGCTTAATCAATACATTTTCTAACCATCACCGATGCAACTATAATAATCCAATCCCATATGTCATATTCTCGAGATTCCGTCGTTCATAACATATAAGAGTGAAACTCGAAAATCCCAAATTTCGGCGTTTATAGCGTATAGGAGTGAATTTCGAAGAACGCAAATCCTAGATAATTATAATTATAAATCAATCCCATATGTTATATTTTCGAGATTTCGGCGTTCATAGCGTATGGGAGTGGAATTTGAAAATCTTAAATCACTCCCATATGAAATCTTAATTAATCCCATATAGAAAATCTTAAATCACTTCCGTATTTCTATATTAGAAATTAAAAAATGCATCTTCCCAGTGATTTTACTTTATTTTTTATTTTTTTTTTTGTAAATATTATGATCCGATTATTTGGAAGATAACGACAATTGGCAATACGATAATTGGATCTCTATTTAGAAGGGCGAAAACAAAGCTACGAGGAAGGTGAATTATGAGAAAAGTTATATAGTTACTCGAATTATTAATTTTATTATCCATCGGTGTTCTCGAGGATGCGCCCGAGTCTCTCCTCGAAGGCGGAATCAACGGGGAAGAAGATCCAATTTTCTTCGAGTTCTATATCGCTCGAGAGCGCCCGAGAAAACGAGAACGAGTATCACGTTAATGGTCGACTATAATTACACCGTAGGTGTCGTGAGCACGAGTGAGACAGAGCGGAAATACCCGTGCCGGAAAATGTGGAATAACTCTGATAATCGAAAGCGACGAGTGCTTCGAGTTATCATTAACGGAGTTCAATTGCTCTCAGCTCGGGAAATTCCTTCGACTCTTCCAACGAGATCTTTTCCCCCGAGTCTTGAATACGATCTCGGCGAAGAGGGCAGAGCCGGCGTTGGAAAATGAAAATAACATCGAACAACTCGTAGAGCTTCCCACTCATGTTCGTGATGTCATAATCGATTACGAAGTTTCCCAATGACATTCGATACCTTGGCAGTATATCTTGTGAACGAACAAGATCCGACTCAAGGCACTTCTTACAAATCTCCAAAAAAATATTTTTAATATATGTACTTTAATATATTTGTATAAGTTGGCCAGCAGAGCGAATGGGCCGGTTGGAAGCGCCCGTAACACGAAAGCTCGTTTTGTATAATTGTATTTTATTAATAACTAGCGGTTATGTTGGCTCACGCACTCGCATGAATCGCTTGGTTCGCAGCATGTGGAAATCCATTCCATATGTAGTAGAATTTCAATATCCATTCCATATGCTATGAAAACCAAAATTATAGCATACAAAATGGTATTTTGGAATTGAAAAATCCGTTCCATATTCTATAAAAACCGAAATTCAGAAATCCATTTTTTATACTACAAGAACCGAAGTTATAGCATATATAGAATGGAATTTCGGAATTTCGAAATCCATTCCATATGCTATGGAAACCAACGGAGAGGGTCAGCTTCACCGAAAGGGTGCTCAGCTGGAGGGGGGGGGGGGGGGAATCCTCCGAGCCAACAAACAAAACCTCAATTTTTCAAAATATATATAAGAAGATTATTATACCGATACCTTGTCATTATCTTTGCAGTATATCAAATTTCCAAACAAGATCAGACCCAAATCTCTTTCCATAAACCTAAAAAAAAAAATCTGTTCATTGGGCTTCTTTTCTCTCGCCAATCTGGATTCCTATAGATGTTAGTAAATTAGTGACCCACGAATAGACCACTTTCGATGCAGGGTTCCACTTAAGTCGGCCAGTACGGCGAACGGGCCAGTTAGAAGGGGTCATAACGCGAAAGCTCGTTTATTCCAACGAAAGAGTATGAACCGGGCGGCCCGGGGCGTCCAGGGCGCAATCGGCTGGATGTTCGGCTCTGCCCGTGATCAATGGAATAAGAAGTTGGATGGGTTCCAAGGGGTGATACGAAGCCTCGTGAGCGAGCGAATCGCGGACCTCACCGTCCTTCTCAGGCGCAGAACGGGCGGTGCAATGTCATCCCTCTCGATTGGGAAAAACGTTCCCATGGTCGGTAAGGGAAGTCTCGCCGTCACCGAGAGTGCTCGCGTTATTCCGCGGAATAAGTGCGGCCAGAGGTAGAAACTCGTTCACATATAGTACACGTGGAAAGTCGCTTATCGATAACTGCAAAGGCTATCTGGTTTTCCGCGGTCGGCTTCATCACCCTGACCGTTTATCCTCAATTTTATTCCCAAGCCTGCCGCAGAAATTACGGAAATGCTCGCCGGGATGTTCTTTTATTCTTTCACCGATCGCGAACTGGTCGTTATATTCAGCTCACGTTGAGCAGATATTATCTGTACGTTTATTGCAATGTATCGTACAACTTTACCTGGCGTTTCGCTTAATGCGTTATAAAACACATAATTTTCAAGAGATATTATCTATAGGTTTATTGCAGTGTATCGCACAACTTTCCTTGGCATTTCGCTTTAATGTATTGTATGACATATAATTTTTTTCTTTTTCTCGTTTTCAGGTCGTT
Source organism: Ichneumoninae sp. B BG-2022a (assembly GCA_030522725.1). Lineage (NCBI taxonomy): Eukaryota > Metazoa > Arthropoda > Insecta > Hymenoptera > Ichneumonidae > Ichneumoninae sp. B BG-2022a. Next base: position 12,841 of record JAPYZD010004446.1, on the reverse strand, counting down.
AAGATGATGATCGTCGTGGTGGTTATATTCGCCGTATGCTGGCTACCGTTTCACGTGTACTTCATCGTGACCTCATACCTTCCGGAAACCACGAACAAGCCGTACATTCAGGAACTTTTTCTCGCGATTTACTGGCTCGCGATGTCCAACAGCATGTACAATCCGATCATCTATTGTTGGATGAATTCGAGGTCAGTATATTGTCATAGTCAGAGGTGGTGAATGTTGCCCGGTCCACGTTAGAATGATTTACTTGCTAATCGGTATGGACCATATTAACCACCTTCGCCTTAATTATTATTGTGAGAGATGAGAAAGATGATTCATGATGTCAGCATTAGAGGTGCATCGATTGGGGAATATCCGAACGGAAATTCATCTCAACCAACCGCAGAAGGGAATGGAATTTTCTTATGAATCTAAATTTGTGACGAATAATTTTGCATTAATACCTAAACAGAAATTGTAATTTTCGACTGTTTAATCGAATTCGAGGTCAGTATATTGGTATTGGGTAAAAGTGGTGAATTTGCCCAGTCCAAGAATCAATGGATTGATTTACTTGCTAATCGGTATGGACCATATTAACCACCTTCGCCTTAATTATTATTGTGAGAGATGAGAACGATGATTCATGATGTCGGCATTAGAGGTGCATCGATTGGGGAATATCCAAACGGGAATTCATCTCAACCAACCGCAGCAGGGGATAGAATTTTCTTATCAATCTAAATTTGTATCGAATAATTTTGCATTAATACCTAAACAGAAATTGTAATTTTTGACTGTTTAATCGAATTCGAGGTCAGTATATTGGTATTGGGTAAAAGTGGTGAATTTTGCTCGGTCCAGGTATCAAGGAATTGATTTACGGGCGAATTGGTGTGGGCCATATTAACCACCTTCGCCCTAATTATTATTGTGAGTAATGAGAAAGATGATTCGTGATGTCGTCATCAGCGGTACATCGATTGGGGAATATCCGAACGGGAATTGGTCTCACCCAACCGGAGAAGGGGATGGGATTTTCTTATCAATCTAAATTTTTATTAGAGAATCATTCATTAATACCTAAACAGAAATTATAATTTCTGACCGGTTAATCGTGGGATTCTCAATTATCGTGATCGAAAGTTAAAATCTACCATTATCTTTCCACGAAGCCACCAATTAAATCGCGACAACACAAAAATTCGTAGATAAGTCGTGTTTAATTAGCATTTCTCTCGATTCCTCGTGACAGTAATCGTTATTACCGTGCGCAGATTACTTTTAATATTATCATAGCAAGTATACGACCCAGGATACTTGTAACGATAATGTGTGAAATTTTATTACGAAATTTTATCCCGCCACCGCCTCGGCGGGAAGCAATTTTCCAGATATTCCGATCCAATTACTCTAGGAAGCGCCGAGTGTGCGCACGCGGAGATTGCATCAGCGAAATGCAAATTACCCAAACGACTTTAGATCCTTGTCGAAAACTGCGTGAAGCTATATGGTTTACATTTTTTCAATTTTTGTTTTTCCGACTATCTAATCTTTCCACAAAAAAAAAAAAAATGCCAAAAAAAAAAAAAAAATGCCGCTTGTTCAAATTGTTTCGTCGATTGCGCGGTATCGGAGTGTGTAGATTAAATCCGCGTCGCGCGCGGGGCGCATTCGATCGGTATTAGCTGAACGTAAACCGGACGCGAAGGCCAATGCCTTTGGGCACGAAAGTTTTATCAAAGACGGCGAGAAATTTATCGAGTGACGAAAATCGCCACGCGCACTTGAGACGGGCTTTGTAGATCGAGTTCAAGAAGTTTAACTACTTTAGCAAGTATGCGCCCCCGAGTTAGCATGTATACGGATTACACGTGACTCGATTTTCGCTGCGCGCAGGGACGCCCGGGCGAACTTGTCAACGCCGTACATTTGAGCTATCCGAAACTTTTGCCATCGTGAACGATGTAAGTTGGTGCGCAAACCCCGCCGGCATCTCGGATGCCACCGGACCGACACTCGCTAAAAGTTCGGCGAAACATTCTCGGCGTCTGCGACGAAAAGATCCGACGGCACGCGAAAGGACTTTGCCGATGAATCTCGCTGTGCATTGTGGAGAAAGAAAAGTTGGAATGCGACTAACGACCCTGTACTTCGTAACAGGGTGTTGTTAAGGTCTCGTGACATGCACTTTCTACACTTACCGGACCGACCCGTGCTCGACACCTTTCCCTTATAGTCTTAATGGGCAACAGGAGGTTGAGCTCTTTCTTCAGTGGGCCGTTTTACCCCGGCCAAAAGGCCACCCCTGCAACCGGAGTTGCAGAAGTTCTTGGAGATTAATCTGATTCTGGACCAACGTCAGTAATCATTTCCAAGATATCGGCATGAGATTAAATTTCATATTCATTCCAGTTATATCGACTGTATTTTGCATGGACGAATTCTGCAAGTGAACACATTTTTTTCGTCGGTAAAACAGGAACGTCCAATAGCCGCTTAACGGGAAGTTAGTTATATTAAGAGAATGGAAATATCGGAACAAAAATATTCTTTCGACAAATTGGGTTGAACTAGACGAGGGACATTCTCATAAATTTTATGTACAATTACAGTAATGGATTTTTACGTATAATTAAGTAATGAACCTGCAAAATTTGAAGCATATGTATAGCATATTAATTATGTGAAGTCGGTACAACGAAATCGTCCCGTTCCGTCGGTAAAACAAGAAGGTCCAGCAGCCACTTAACTGGAAGTTAGTTACATTAAGGTAGTACTAGCACAATGACTGACGCCGCCTAAGTTCGAGAGAAAAAAGACAAAGATTACAAACACTTTTTGATGAGAAAAAAATCTGAAAAAATTCTAGCATATAAAAAGTGCTGAAGAGATTGTTTTTGCATAAAAATAATTTCAGAATGTTCGTAACAAATTACAAAAAAAAAAAATTGTGCAACAAATTACCCGGCAACCAATTTTTTTTATTACGAAAATGATTTGTTAATTTTTCTGAACACATATGAATTTTTTCAGAATTTTATCTAATACTTGAAAATTACGATTTTAAACAAATTTTAACATAAAGGATACGAACAAAATTTTGGGATCATTATTATGGACGAACAATCTTATCAGCATCGTCCATATACTTGATTTTTTCAGATTTTTTTCCGATCGAGAAGTGTTTGTAATTCTCTTTTATTCCTCTCAAACTTAGGCGACGTCAGTCATTGCGCTGGTACTACCTTAAGAGAACGAAAATATTTTTTCAACAAATTGGCTTAAACTAAACGACAGTAGTAAAACATTCTCAGAAAGTTCATGTACAATTACACTAATGGACGTATATTATGTTATAATTACAGTAATTTTACATAAATGAAGTAATAATCTACTTTTTCAGATTCCGACGGGGATTCGCGCAATTCTTCTCCTGGTGTCCGGGAATCCACGTGGCCCCGGAGCCATCTCTGTCCCGCTCGGAGGCGGTTACCTCGCGTTACAGCTGTACCGGCAGTCCGGAGGCCAACACGAGGATATCACGGAACGGTATGTCGAGCGAGTCGAGCTCTAACCGACGGTCGACCGGTCCCTGTACCACCGCCTCCAATACGCCTCCGGGAGGCTCCCTCGAAGATAACACACACGATAACACAGAAATCTATCATTTACACCAATTTAGCGATCTTCGCGACGACAGTTCGTCACTCGGAGCCTCCAGGGCGGATTCAGCTGCCTGCACGAGTACGACAGTAGCCTCGAGCCTCACATAGAATACAGTGATTTCCTTATTCTCATCGATATGTCCAATAATTTTTATTTACTTTTTTCTTATTTACGAGAAAACGGAAAATAATGTTAAAAAGGTCGAGTGCAATTTCTCCGGACCCGTTTAGTATCAATTAATTTTAATTTATACTCCATATTTTTTAAAAATAAATTTGTTTTTTACACTGTTCAAAATACACCTGTATAAAAATCACCATGGCGCTAAAAGCAACTGACTGTATTACTGAATTCTCCGGTTAAAAAAAATCATGCCTCAGATTCAGCTGCTTGCATGAGTACGACGGTAGCTTCGGGCCTCACATAGAATACAGTAATTTCATTATTCTCATCGATATATCCAATAATTTTAATTTACTTTTTTCTTATTTACGAGAAAACGGAAAACAATGTTAAAAAGATCGAGTGCAATTTCCCCGGACCCGTTTAGTATCAATTAATTTTAATTTATACTCCATGTTTTAAAAAAATAAATTTGTTTTTTACACTGTTCAAAATACACCTGTATAAAAATCATCATGGCGCTAAAAACAACTGACTGTATTGCTGAATTCTCCGGTTAAAAAAAAAACATGCCTCGGATTCATCTGCTTGTACGAGTACGACGGTAGCTTCGAGCCCCGCATAGAATACCGTGATTCCATTATTCTCATCGTTGTATCCAATAATTTTTATTTACTTTTTTTTCTTAATTAAGCGAAAACGGAAAACAATGTTAAAAAAGATCGAGTGCAATTTCTCCGAACTCAATTTAGAATCAACTACCTTCGATTAATACTCGATGTTTTTTTCGAAATAAATTTGTTTTTTTCACTGTTGAAAATATACCTGCATAAAAATCGTCATGGCGCTAAAAACAACTGACTGTATTACTCAATTCTCCGGTTAAAAAAAAGACATGCCTCGGATTCATCTGCTTGCACGAGTATGACGGTAGCTTCGAACCCCGCATAGAATACCGTGATTTCATTATTCTCATCGATATTTCCAATAATCTTTATTTACTTTTTTTTCTTAATTAAGCGAAAGCGGAAAACAATGTTAAAAAAGATCGAGTGCAATTTCTCCGCACTCATTTAGAATCAACTACCTTCAATGAAAACTCGATGTTTTTTCAAAAATAAATTTGTTTTTTTCACTGTTGAAAATAGACCTGTATAAAAATCGTCATGGCGCTAAAAACAACTGACTGTGTATTACTGAATTCTTCGGTTAAAAAGAAAAAAAAGTCCCTCTGTAAATTTTGTTATTCTATTTGGCCTGCAGGCACGGTGCGGATACCGCTGCACCTGCATCAGTCGAGAGGAATCGGCCCGGGTAGTGATCGCTTCCCGGCCCATCATCGGGGCCATGGAAGACGCTGGAGGGCGCCGCAGTCCCGAGGACACGTGTCCTGACAGGAGGAGGACGCGACTCAGCAGCAACGAGTTCACACCTGGATATGAGCGAAGCCGGTCGCTCCGTGTCTCATTTAAATCGATCCTCGAACGCTCTCTCGAGTGAACAGTCGTCGAGAAACCGGAAGGATCGCGAGTCGATTATCGCGGACTTATGAAAGTCCCGCAAAACGCTCGTGTCTTCGCGAGCGTCTTTTCAAGCCGCATCCGCTCTGTAGGCGAAGAAATTCAACTAACTACGACGCGTGACTTCCGCGAGGAGACGAACTCTTCGCACGAAAAATTATATTTACGAGAACGTCGATCGTTCTTGAACGGCAATGTCCGCGCGAGAAACAGCCGATCGAGCGTGCGTGACGGTCACGGAACGATCGCCAGTGAATCACCGCATTGATCGATCACAGACGATTTTTCGATCTCCCGCTGGTTTTCCCCTGTAATCAAACGAAACTCGATCAAACTTGAGGAATTAAATGACGGAGGAGTGACGGACTTGATTGCGTATTTATCAAGGCTGTAGATTCACAACAAGTAAAAGGATACACTTTTTTACGACGTTCATTCCCTGATCTTCGATGTTCATTCATCGGTGTATTAGGCCTGAACTATAATAGAGCTCCGCGTTGGTAGAAGGGCTGATGGGGGCAATGCCAATAATCCTCGTTGCGAATTATTTGAATGATTTTTTTTAACGTTGGACTTGTTGTTGGAGGAGAGCCTGCATTTTTGTAAATTTGTAAATATGTTGATTGCGGGAATTGTTTGAGGAATATTCAGTGCACGTGCAATTTCACGGCCTCAGAACGAAATGATGCAGAACGAAAAATCATGGTGAAGTAACGGAGCATAGGAAAATTTAAACTTGAACATTCCATCATAGTAATTCCGGAATGTAATTCAAGTATTTTTATTGATATTTATTGATTATTTATTTATTTTTATTTATTGATATCGATTGATTATTATTTCATCGCATCAAAACCGTGTTGCTTAATGTACGCGCTGTAAATAGACGAACATTTTATTTATCGATGTCTTAACATTTTATTGTGCCTTGCTTTCAGGGCTAGCCTATGTCTGGTTGTTGCGTTTTTAAAAAATTCGAATTAGGCTAATTAAAAGTTACAAAAATTTACTATTTGTATTTGCATTCAAGAAACTGCTCTGTAATCTTACGCCTTATTGCCCCCATGATTCCCTTCGACAATGCGAAATTCTCACGAACATACCGCGGACTAATGGACCAATGATCTATAAAGATGTATACTCGAACAGCTTCCGAACGATATAGGAACGATTGTCAGTCTTTTTTAACGTGAAATTAAAATTAAATGAAAATATTAAAAAAAAAACGGAACAAAATAAATTATATGCAGAATGAAATATGAGAATAATAAAATAGAAAAAAATGCACTATGCTTAACCGACAATGAGAACAATCGATGTTAGAATTTCTCGATGGTGATGCTTAGTGCTTTAATAAATTCTGGCTTAATATGACTTCCTGATTTTAAATAAATTAGCTAACAACAGCGCGAATCGCATCTTTCTGAAGCGTTAATATAGCAAATTAAACAAAAAAAAATATCGTTTGGAAAATAAATGTATTTAAATCAGCGAAAGAAAAGAAATCTATATTGCAAATCAGGAAGTCCCTTAAGCCTATTAATAATACCAGATAGAAAATAATCTAAATTGAATAAGAAACACAGGGAGGCGAGATTTACGGGTTTGCGAGAAATTATTAATAATACGATTATGGTGAATGTTTCTATAACACGTACGAGATTTTTGTGTTCCTAAATGCCTGTATGTTAAACGTTAAAGTGTAATGTAATATGTGTGAATGTTCTAGTGTGGTAATCGCGGAACATTTATGTCGCGCAATGAGCACCGAAATGCTAATATCTACATCGAGATCGAAATTTCGATATTTTTCATCTTGGTCGTGATAAGGAAGGGGGAGGGCGTCCAAGAAGTTGTGCCAAACCCAATTTAAAAAAACGTTTTCGTCTGAGAGATTTTAAAGCGAGTGCAAATTCATTTAACGTAACTCGAAAAGATATTATTCGCTAATTATTACCATCAATGGTGGTTTATCAACGTATCGAGTGAATCGAACTACAAGAAGGGGCAAAAAGAAAACGTTAATGAAAAAAGTAACCAAAAAAACAAAAACGATACTCTGGGAAAACCAAACGCTTTTTAAAAGATAAAATGTAGGTGTACAAAGTCGCTACACTTGATATAGTTAGCTAAATTCGTTATTATAATGAACTCAATATATAATTCTTGTAAGATAATGTGTAAATGCGTGTATATCGCGGAATTGCGACCGATCGGGCGAGACAATTTATCTGCTCCTCAATGCAGCGACGAATAATTAATATTTACCGAAACTGAGAATAATTTTTTACTATGTTTCACTCAAGGCATACCGAGTACGTGACAAAAAAAAAGTTATCGCAATCAAATCGATAACGAAGCATCGAATTGACTCACTAGACTGTGTTTCCAAAAATGCAATTTTTTTGTAGCTCTCTTGGAATTCATATAATTTAATATGTTCGAACTCTTAAAAGCTTTGTGTGTCACGATATATTAACTTGAGATAGATCGAAATTCGATATTTCGATTCTTTCCCTTTTATTTGTGCCGTATTTCCGCGAGGTCGTGCGACCAAGTTCGCACCAGGTAAAGTGAGCTGAAGACATACCGTGTGGTCCTTCAATTCATCTGTTTCTGTCGCTGACTACTTTCGGGATAAATTCCATATTTGGAATTGCAGCATACTGCATATTTGGAATTGAAATATATTTATTTGAGACCCATCACACACATTCTTATACCGACTGTGCTTGATTCCTTGATTCACGATGCAATCAGCGACAGAAAAAGATGAATCAAGGAACACACGAGGAGCCCATCGGCGCCAACGAATCTCAGCCGCGCGCAAAATAGTCTAGTGAAATTTATAAAAAGTTGACGAAACAATGATTTTACACATTTATATAGAATATAGGCACGAGTTTCTCAGGGGTGTCTGATTTTATACGGGTTTCAAAAGATTTTACAGAGATGCTCGAACTCACTGAAAAGTACGATTCTGTACCTGATTCTATCGCGTGGTCGTTGTAGGGTTTTATAATCAACTTTTCTCGAAAAATTTTAATATTATTTACAGTCGCTTCTTATAATTTTTACAGTAGAATGAGCACTTCTATGGTTCACATTAAATTATGTGTTTAATTGCGATCAAATTTTTGTTCTTAATCAACAAATAATCGAAAACATCTCCGTACTAAGACAGACACTTTCGCGGCAGCATTGAAATATTACACTGATTCAAGAGCGGTTAATATATTTGATATTACATTTTATAAAAATCAATCATTTGGATTAGTTTGGGTGATGTTGTTGAACCAACTTTTATAAAATTTTTGTTACAAAAATCGCGTTAGCTTGTAAAACTTTTAAACTACTGGCTTTATTGATGGACAACGATTACAATACATACCTTCCCGATGTAAGCCGTACGAAAAATGGAGTTGGCAACGTTTTTTAATTTTTTTTTTATTCTAAAAGGGATGAGCTGCAAAAAAATTATATTTTCGGATGCTTAGGCTCCGATGGGTTAATGATTTCATCATAAATCTAGATAAATGTGAAACAAAATAGGGCGTATACTTTAAGTCCAACGGCTTGTACACTACATTAAAAAAATATCTGTTACAATAAGTAAACCCTCGTGAAACAGCCCACGAGGAGCCAGACCGTGAAAATATTATAAGTAAGTGTGTTAAACATCGACGAAGAATTCTCTTTCATCGATTGACGAATCCCGTCACGCGCTCGTTCTGTATAATGTTTGACAAAAAAAAAAGATAGTTCGGTAACACCGTAATCAAATGTCGTATACTCTACTGTGACTGTATCCTGGATGATGCATAATAAAAACACCTTATTTTTCATTCAGAATTTATATTACTCGTAACAATTGTCCGAAACAATCGGTGAATAAATTATCAGCGATACAATAAAACACGACGAAGCCAAGAATGCGGGTAATATTTCAACCCGACGTGTCCTCCTCTCATATTGACGGTCGACCAAAAGGTACAGGCGAAAGTACTCGGATCCATCCGGTCGACGAACATTTTACCCTGAAAAAGAATTAAAAAACAAATAATATCGAGATAAATCCGGTACAAAAATGTATTATGAAAAGATCGTTGAAACGCTGTCTAAAAAAAAATACTGTGTGTCACCGGCACTCTATCGACTTATGGTACACGCGCTCGGTGGGTAAAGGTGGGAAAATCTACATCACCTGCAAATGGTCCATCTCGTGCTGGGCTACTCTAGCGGCCCAGCCGTCGGCGTCCCAAACGAATGGTTTTCCAAAAGTGTCCAATGCGTCGATCCTGATCGTTTTGGCTCTCGGTACAACTGCAGAATAACCGAGAATGCTCAAGCATTCCTCGGTGTGCTTGAGGGTCGCGTAATCGATTACTTTCATCGTTGGATTGACGAATACTTGCAGCGGTACCAATTCCATTTGTCTGGATTTACGATATGCGTCGTCGAACTTCTCGAGATGCTCCTTGGTTACTTCCATGAGAAATATTTGATAGGACAGACCTATCTGGTTCGCGGATAGACCCATCGCGTGGTGTTTCCTCATCACGTCCGTCATGTGTTTGATCAACTGTAATCAATGTGAATTAGTTAATCGTACAAACGGAGATTGCTACTTAGTATGGAGTTGGATATCAAAAATAATTTAATTCCCAGTCGCTGAAATGCTCTGTGAGAATTCTAAAATACTTCTTTAAAAATGAATCAAACATATATTCTAAACCAAAAGTTTAATTCGATCGAAATTTCAGTACTTCGCATTATGCCAAAATCCGAAAATTATCAGCCGTATTAATGATTTCAAGGCCTTTGATTTTATATAATGATAATGACAAAAGTTATGAACAATTTATTTTAAAAATAAATGTAAAAAAGATCAGAAAACTTTTTATTTTTTCATTTCGTGCGATGCATTTGTAAGCAACAATGCAACCATTTTTTATGTATTCAATTATTTAATGATATAAAAATTTTGCATAAAAAATGTTCATGAAGAACTTTCACGCAAAGATTTTTCGTTTCAAGCTCACACTTTTAAATTCCGGGGCGGCGATCATTTCCGGCTCGACGGGCAGCGCTGGTGTGCGCATCACAGGGTCTCCAACTTGGCAGACATGGTTGTATGGGAGCTTACGTCGAGGCTCGAAGTGCCTCCGAATCGCTGTCTCCACGCTTTTGAAACTCAAGTGTCGTCTCACAATCCTCTCAATTGCGACACTGCCCTCTCCAACATGCAAAATTGTCCGAAACATCGCAGTTATTCACTTGCTACGAAACGCGACCACACTAACCACCTTTATTGATAGACCGCGTTACACTTTGTTGTCGGACCGGCGCACTCACGGTGGCCAACCTGATCTCGATATTACCGACGGAGCGAAGTGACGAAGTGACGACCCGCGTGCAGAATATAGTGTGATTTCTGCCGTACCATCGTATGGTAATATTGGTAGTCTTCGCGTTCATATTTTCATTCTTAGAATAAAATTCGACAATGATTTAATATCAATTTTCAATTTTTTAATGCTTCAAATTATTATAATGTTTCTTGTCTGAACTTTGACAATTGAACAATTATGAAAAATGTACGGATTGTTAATTACAAAAGTTTGCTTGAGTTCCTTTGTGTTTTTCATAAATTTTGTGAAAAAGTGATAAATAAGTGAAATAAAGGATTTTTCTTTAACTTGCCCAAAAAACCTCACGAATAATTGAACAGTTATGAATAACTTATGAATAGTTGTTTAGAAAAGTTCGTATGGATAAAATCCATTTGTTCTTTTCATCAATTTTTTGATAAACTATAAATAGGTGAAACAGAAGATTTTTCTTCAAATGCCCAAAAAAAAAAACCTTACGAACTGCGATTAACAATAAAGGGTGGACATGCGAATAAGATATTGAGGAACACAAAAAAATATTTTGTAAATACTTTATTTGACATTGTTGTATCCAGATATTCGAAGAAAACATAACTAAGCTGCGCCATAGTTTCTCCTACAGTTAAAAAAAAACACAATTTTTGTTTTCCATCGTTGGTTTTGTTTCGCATCCTTTCTCGACAATATTAACAAAGTGACTAGGTAGTGAGAGCGCAGCCCGGATGCTCGAGGGCTTTCAATTCGTTATAAAAAATCGTATAACCTCTCATCATAACTTATTCATCTTGTATTACTTCAAAGTAATAGAGACAGATATGTAGGCACGTCGTTGGTAATTCAATCGTTATGTTTCGTAGTTATTCCCTCCGAACTTTCGCACAGTTTCATTTTGTAACGCGCGCGCCGATGCGCGCTTTTTATGATTTAAATAAATCGTCACGATTAATAACTATTTACAAGAAAAAGGAAAAATAATAATAAAACGTGAGGAATACAATAGAATAAAATTATCATACGACAATTTTTCGGCCACGTTTACACGGCGAGAGGAACCGTCGAACGGCCCGCGGCAGTTTCGATGAATTTCAGGTTGCTTTAAAAAAATTAATTTTACAAAGAAGCAAAAACAAATGATCGTCGAATATTTAATGAAAATAAAAGAGTAAAATATCGCAAACCCTGCCGCGGTAACACGCGTAGAACCCACCGTGTAACGCGACACCGTAGCTGTATAATAATTAATAGTAAAGATGACCCGAACGAAAAATCGTATCGCGAAATAATACAACAATTCAACTAAAAAAAAATACCGTGGTTAGTTTGCTTTTTTTCTTTCGTGTAGTATGGGCTCAATATGAGCCGTCCATTGTAACGTTTTTTGTTTTATTAGTCTTAAAAATTGTTCTATGTTACAAATCATCACTACGAAATGCTCTATACATGCTTTTCAGGAACGATCGTCGCGAATTCTTTTTTTTTGTCGTTTACGGAGAAGCGCGAGAGATCTCCGAGCCGTGTGAACGGCGCAAACGTCGCTCGGTAGAAAACGTGATATAGCACCGAAAAATCATTGAACGCTGATCGCCGGAAATCCGCCTCGCACCATCCGGTCTTCAACGCTCTTGCGTGACACGCGAACGACCGAACTTTTTTTTTTTCTTATAATTTTTTTTCCTCACATTTTCATCATCGTCATTCGTCACATACGCCAAACGTGGCTTCACACATTTTTCGCGGACGAAATTCTTTCTCACCGTCAATACACACACACACACATACACAGAGACACACATACATACACGTAAACGACACATACATAATCACACGTTATCCTCGTTACAAGAATAAAAGTCGTACTCGCTTATATTGCTTTATACACCTATTTACAGACGTTTCACGCGGCGGGACCGCCCAAAGAAGAAGAACAAAATACAACAATAGTCATTAATGTTTAATATGGATCGATCTCGGAAAGAAGAAAACGGCGGTCCCGCGCTCGCCGTATCTCAGGTATACGTAATACTAGTGAATTGTGTTCATTTTGTTTTTCCACATTTTCTTCTCCCTTTTTTATTCCAAAATTAATTCTTCCGATTCTCCCTTGCTTTTTTTTTTTTTTTTTTTTTTTTTTTTTTTTTTTTTCTTATT
>JAPYZD010004445.1:0-14382 GCA_030522725.1 Ichneumoninae sp. B BG-2022a | reverse complement strand
AGATTAATTTTGCATAATAATAATTGCAAAATGTTATTAACAAATTCATCAAAAAATTAATTGGTTAACAAATTATCCGGCAACAAAACTTTTTTTTTTGAAAATGATTCGTTTGTTTTTCTGAATACGTATGAATTTTTTCAGATTTTTAAGTAACCGTCGATTTTTTTTTTTTTGTAGAACAAAAGTCAACGATTACTTAAAAATCTGATAAATTTCATACGTATTTAGAAAAAAGAAACGAAAAAAGTTTTGCTGCCGGGTAATTTGTTAATCATTTAATTTTTTGATGAAATTGTTAATAACATTTTGCAATTATTATTATGCAAAATTAATCCCTTCAGTACCTTTAGTATACATGATTTTTTTCAGATTTTTACACCATCAAGAAGTACTAGCAATTTTCTCTTATTGTTGTCGAACTTATGGGAAGTCAGCGCGCAGCGAGACTCTCTCCTTAAAATGAAGTGTAACCGCTATGAGTGTGAGAACAATTTCGCAACCCAAAAATCTCCCAAGCCGTTGTTTTCTTGGGAAAATTATGAGAATAGTGAACTGCAGAATGACTACGCATAGTTTGCGGTTCTCGCATTTTTTTCTAAAAATTAACTGCCTTGGAGAATTTTGGATTGGAGTTTTTGTTTTCGACCGAGGTGTTGCAGTTCGCCGTAAGGTAGTCGGTACAGTCCCGCCAAACGTGAGTTTCAGAGAAAATTTCGAATACCTCTCGATCGGATAAGAATCTGAAAAAAATCAACCATATGGGAGGTGCCGCAAAGATTGTTTTTGTGAAATAATAATTACAATTTGTTACCAACAAATTGAAGATAAAAATCATTATTCAACAAATTACCTGCCAACTTAACTATTTTCCTTTATAAAAATGATTCGTTTATTTTCTGAATACGTATGAATTTTTTCAGATTTTTTTGTAATCTTCCAAATTGCATTTTTTCACAGTTTGAACATAGAAAAAACGCGATTGTCAAAGATTACATAAAAAACGTATTTGCAGAACGTCGCATATGGTTGATTTTTTCAGATTTTTGTCCCATCGAGAAATGTTTGAAATTTCCCCGGAAACTCACGTTTGACTGTACCGCTCCGAGTACTCTAAGGCGATGTGAAAGACCTCCCCGCTCACCCGTCCCTTGCTCGGTCGGTAATAAGTCGCCTTCCCTATTTTATTCGATACTGTTAATTTCGATACTGTTAGTTTCACAAAAGCAAATCGGGCTTTCGCTGGCAACAGACGGCCGCCATTGACCTATTTCATTGTTGTAATTATTTACCACTATTTTTATTATACAGTGTAAAAAAAATTTGTTTGAATATTAGTGAACGGTATTGGAAGCTTTTTTACATAAACTAAAATTTCAAAGACACGTGCGCTGCAGTTTTACAGAGATTTTTTTTATTTTTAATGACTGTTTTTGTAAATTTCAGACAATATATTTGTAACTTTAATGTCTACATTACTTGAAGTAATGTAAGTTATGTAAGCAAATTTCAATTTCCAGTACTTGGAATTTACAATTTATTTTTACAGTGTAATGAATAAACGGTCTCAGACAAAATAGGGAAGTTTACCGACCGCGGAAGTTCACGCACCCTTACCGATCAATTGAATTTGGAAAATTGCCATAAAGAATATCTTTACGTCTGTATTGATTTAAACTGTGTCCATCAAATGAACTTATGGGGAGTTTCGCGAGAATCCGGAAATTAATAAAATACAAAGCCACAACGAGGGATTCTCTTCTGAACTACCTCGAGAAACTACGGTGCATCTATACAGAAATATATTCACAGTTTCGGTGCTTACAAGGTAGTGTTTCGTCGGGCGAGCATCTCTAGCAAAGGTGAATAGTTAAATTTTTGTTAATTCTTTGACTGCGACGAGGTACTTCGGGGCGTGTACGAATAAATTTAGTATGAAAGAGCTTACAGCGTAGCATTACATGACTTGATCGCTGACTCTGGATTGGCAGAGTGATGTTGGTGATGATGGTGTTGATGCTGATGGAGGTGTGGTTGCTGCGCTTGAGGCGTCACGACACTACTCCTGCTGGGAGATGTACCTCGCGAGCTGTTCTTGCTTGAAGACGATACGGTCAGACTGGCCATTCCTTCCCTCTCAGACTAAGTTCGTCCTATGTACGTTGCGCATCTATGCGATGTATTTTTGACCTGGTGACACAAACTTAAATGAAAATGACAAACATTTTTCATGAAAAAATAAAAAACATTGCATGTTTTACTGATATATTATGAAAAAGTTAGCGATCATGTTTTTAAAATCAGTAACCGATAAAATTATTGATGGACGATCGAGCATTGGAAACTTTTTTTTTCCTCTTCGTAAAACATGTAGATCATTGAGCATCCGACAATGATATTTCTGGTATTCCGCTAACTCATCAATAGATTTAAAAAAGTTCTCTCCCCTTATCCGTATCCGTATAAATGCCATATCTAATCATCAGCGCAATACCAGAGATAAAAAAAGTCTTTATAAAGATGTGTATAAAAAAACTATTACAAATATTTTTATGATATGTTATTCAAAAATGAATGATAATTTTTACAAAATCTATGAAAAATAAGATTATCGATGGACCATCGAGCGTCAAAGACTTTTATTTCCTTCATCATAAAACACATGGATCATTGACTAACCGGAGATGATATTTCTGGTAACTCATCAATATATTTAAAGAAATTTCCTCCCCTTATCTGTATCATCCTAAACGCCACATCTAATCATGCGAGCAATCCAGGAGATATCAAAAAATCTGTATAACCATCGATAGAAAAAATAAAATGACAAATATTTTTATGATATAATATTGTTTAAAAATTATCGTAATTTTTAAAATATCAGTAATAATGGATAAAATTATTGGTGCATCTTTTTTTTTTGTGCATTATAAAACACATGGATCATTGACCATCCGGCGAGATATCTCTGGTATTCTTGTAACTCCTCTGGTATTCTTGTAACTCCTCTGGTATTCTTGTAACTCGTAATAAAAAAATTTCCTCTCCTTATCTGTATTCATACAAACGCTATATCTAATCATGCGAGCAATCCAGGAGATAACAAAAAATATCTGACGATATCTGACGAAGCAACATCTCGACTTACAAAGGGGAACCTAATATTTTTTTTTCTTCTTCATAATGTGAATACTGTTCAAAGGAGAAGAGATACACACGGAGAGAGAGAGAGAGAGAGAGAGAGAGTGTGTGGTTTATTTATAATCCCTGTAACAGGTTGCACCACATTGAACTTAATCTCTCAATGGATGAATCATAGAGATTACTGTACCAGTGAATACCGCACGCACACAACCCACATCGTCCTCCACACTGTTGCTCCTCAATCAAACTACCTACAAGCTCCATAAGCTCTGAATACACAGAATTGATAACGCCAGACCATAATTACACAAAAACTTTTAGCTCTACAACGAAGGAAGAGCTTTTCAAATTTTAGCGACCGGGTTTCATACAATGAAGAAACAAAAAAATTTTAGGTACAGGCATAATTTTGTAAGTTCTATGTTCAATATAAAACAATTATGTACACATATGTATATAACATATATGCATATCAAGTAAATATATACAAAGGAAAAATACAAACACGTGTACACATACAAGAGTTTGTTGCTGTAGCGAGTCTTTCAAAAAAAGAAGTTAGATATAGGTGTAATTTCATAAGTTCTATGTTCTTCGTAAAACAAATATGTATACATGTATACATAATTGTTTTATATCGAACATATTCATATTTACTTCAAATGTATGTATGTTGTATACATATAACATACATATATATCAGGTGAGCATATACAAAGGAAAAACACAAACATGTGTACAAATAAAAGAGTTTGTTGAATCCTAGCGAGTGTGTCATAAAATGAAGAAAAAAAGAAGTTATATATAAGTATAATTTCATAACTTCTATGTTCAATGTAAAACAATTATGTATACATATATGTACTTAACACACATACATATCAAGTAAACATATACATAGGAAAAACACAAACATGTGTACGCATAAAAGAGTTTGTTGCTCTGGCGAGTCTGTCATAAAATGAAGAAAAAAAAAGAAGTTACATAATGGTACAGTTTCATAATAAGTTCTATCTTAGATATAAAACAATTATGTCTACATATATGTATATAACAATCACACATATGAAAGAAAGATACAAACATGTATACATATGAAGATTTTGTCAACCTTTAGCGAGTCAGTGTCATAAAATTAAGAAAAAAGAAAAAAATGCAAAATATAATATCATAAGTTGTATGATCGATATAAAACAATTATGCATACATATTTATATGCATAAAGTCCTTGACATCAATCGCAGATTCTCCCCGACATTTCACCAACACCGCGTACTGTGTACGTTAAAATACGATAGAAAAAAAGAAACTAAAATAAAACAAAAGCGAACACGAACTTGTTCACCGATCTGTCAAAAAAGCGCGTCCTCTCTCGAGAGCGGCGAAATCCCGTTGAACGCGTCGGACGAACGTCCGCGAGAGATGCCTTCTCTCTTTATTCTTTCTCTCGTTTCCCTCGATATCTCTTTCGCGCTAGTAAAGCGAATCATTGACAAAGGTGGGGCTCGTTTGTAAGCTCGGATATTTACCTCTTTGACGATAGTTCGCACGAGAAGACACACGGCGTACGCGAAAGGTTGCTCGGCAAAAAAGGGGGTTACAATGTTGCCAAGCTAGCGCGTTTTAGTTTTCGCTATGCGGGCCGCGCGGTCTCACGGGCCTTTTTATTTTTTCCACGAATGCAACCGAATGCCCTTTCATCATTGTCGTCGGTGTTCGTCCGCCTCCTCTCGTAGTCACAGGCACAACTAACTGCGTCCACCTTTTTTTTCACACCGCTCTGTCACCTCTTGACGAACTCTCCTCACTTATTCCCAGTGCGTGCATAAAACTGTCCTCGCCACTAAGAGTCGCGAGGACGTCGGGGAGGAACACGAAGATTCGACGTTAACGAGAACGGGTGTGTCATCGTTCTTGAGCTATGGTAACCGGCTCTCCCGACATCGTAAACTCTGACACTGGTAACGCACACACGCACAGGGACCTAACACTGCTTTCTCGGATTCAATCGAACACTCGCCAGTGTTGTATTTCGCACGAGGAACGAAAAACAGAAACTGATGTTATAGGTTGATAGAAACGCGACAGCTCAGAGCTTCACTGCCGTGCTCGCGAAGACCGCGCGCGTCACAGGGAAGAAAAGCGGACGATGGCACGCGAAGAGTTTTTTTGTGTTTCTCTTAGTTCGATCGTCACCGATCGCCAGTACGCGCGCTAGAAAGTATGCAGGTATTCTACTATGCCCCGTGAGAGACACTGCGAGAGGCGTACGCGGAGAAGCACACGGGAGAGATGGTGGGGAGTCGCGCATATGACGGATCAAAGGAATGGGAAATCGAGAATTATGCAGCTGTGTGCGTGTGTGTTGTGTTTGCGAGTCGTATCGCGCTTCTCCGGTGCTCTAGCGCTGGCCTGGCTGGTTGTGTGCGAGGTAAAGAGTCGAGGGACTTTCGAGGCTCTTCAGGCGACTTCGGGTGATCTCGGGCCTCTACGGATTCAGGGGCGTACGCGTCGGGCGCCCCGCAGTGCCAATCGGCTTTTCGTACATAATCAGCTGATTCTCGTCGGTACAGATTATTCATTTATTTTTGAACGTAATTTCGATACGGTTGAATTACACATTTTCTGTTTTTTTTTTTTTTTTATATGATAAAAAATACCTGGGCTATACGTGAGGGTTCTATCGATAAACTAAGTAATTAAATCGTCGAATTTTTTTTTCACCTCTCTAGGTTCTACTTCAGCAAATTCGTTCACTCGCTCTACACATGTTCATTGATTTTTTATTTTTTTTCTGTTTCGTTTTTTTTTTGCACAAGATCGATCGTTCAAGAGTCGGTGCTCTCGTCGACGATAGTTTTTTTCACCAATTCGTTGAGCTTCTTGGTGAGTTCGTTGCCGAACGAGTGTCTGTACTGGGGACTTATAGCGTCCAGCAAACTGTAAGGCGTCTCGTACTTTTCGCTGTCCTTAGCTTCGAGGATATCGTGATCGTTGCCGGTCACGCTGAAACCCGAGCTCGACACTTCGATGCAAAATTTCAAGCCCTCCAGGGTCGTAACGTTAAGATATATGCAACTATTGCTGCTCCCCAGTTTCGGCGACACAGCAATTTCGCGCACGTGGCACTTGACGTCGTTTATTATAGTTTCGGCCTCGTTCTTCCACTGTTCCTCGTCCAAGATCTTGTCCTCGTTATTGCTCATCGTGCGACGATGTTCGAATTTTTTGTTCCTTCCGAACGGTAAGTTCAGGCTGCACCGCTGTCGGTCGTCTCCTCGCCGAGAAATTCGCCGGATGTGACTGCGAGTCACTGCGGAGATCTCAGTTCACGATGCTTCGCGAAATTTGTACGTTACCGCGATGCGGAGGTTAGCGATTCATCGTCGGAGAAGAAGAACAATGACACCAATCGTTTACGTAATATAATAGTTTGGGTTGTCTTGTGGAGCGTCGTGTTTGACTCTCGATTGGGACGTGAATTGCACGTGGTTTCGCGTGCGCGTACGGCCCTGAACGTCGGTCAACGAGTTACTACAGCTGACTGTGTACAAGCTGCGACGCACCGTGAGCCGCCGCGTGTAATACTTTCGCTCTTGGTTCTCTCGAAGCCACTGTTCCACGTGCGTTGCGCGTTGCGACTGCAGGAAACTGCAGACAGGTCTTTGGTAATTTTACCGACGAAGCGCGAGACCGCACATCGGTAAGAGCATCCTTACCAACGCCTCGTCATAGTTTGCTTTAGCTGAATATGATAAAGTCGTTCAGAGGTATAAATAAGTGGCGGATTTACCCCTATGGAAATGAAGTATATGTCGGATATATGGGAAGACATATCATTTATATACGCTATATATAACGGCATAAACTGCAATGTTATATTTTAAATATATACTGATTATTATAAATATTAACTAACTAACGGCCCTGGCAAGTCGACGGACGGCTGCTTTTAGGGAAAAAAACGGACCGAAAAACGGACACGTCCGTTGGGGAACGAAACGGACCACAAAAACGGTAAAACGGACCGTACGTTTGGATTGGTCCTTCTTCGGTTGCGGAAACCGAGCAAGGACCGAACGTTTTTTATAAAAAAAGTGGTCAGTTTTTACATTTTTTTATTGTTTTGCTTTTAATTATGTTGTTAATGAAAGGACAGGATAAAAATACAATCTTGGTCCTTTTTCGGTTGTGGAAATCGAAAACGGACCAAAGCAAATTTTTCGAAAAAAACGTTCGGTCCGTTTTCGGTTTCCGCAACAGAAAGAAGACCAAATGCCAACAAAAAATTTACAGTCCGTTTTGTCATTTTTTACGGTCCGTTTTGTTCCCCAACGGACGTGTCCGTTTGTCGGTCCGTTTGCGGTCCATCAACTTGCTAGGGGGGTTGTTGTGGCTCGCGCGCTTGCAGTTCAGGTGCGTTAAATTTTATATTTTATAATTTTTTTTTATTGAAGAATTGCAATAGTTTGTAAATTAGTGATACTGATGATAATGTTAGTTAATGATGTTGCTAAATATTTTACGGTACATCGTAACACAAAATTAATTTCCCAAGTTCCACTACGTGGAGGTCGCTATACGAGGACCCATAAGATCGGTACGATGTCTGTTTAATAAAAGAAACAAAGTAAAGATCGCACTGCCTCCCACCAACAATTAAAATCTCAACCATCGATCGCTAATCAATAATTCGTCACTATGTATCGAATATCAATTTTTTTTGTCATGGATCTGGATGCTATAATCAAAACACACGTTGTTAATTATTGATACACTGGTGATTATTTTTACATCTACCAGTCAAACACCAACTGTGGATTTGTTTGTTTGTCCCACCCCTATTAGCAGCCAACGTCACGTCGCCATCAGCTGCCAATTTTACGTTGGTAAAGTCCCGGAAATAATAATAACAATAATAATAATAATAATAATAATAATAATAATAATACACTGGGTCAATGGAGCGGTCAATAATTGGGTCAATGGGGGTGGTCAATATTTGGGTCGATGGGGTGGTCAATAGTTGGGTCATGGGGGAGGGACAAACAAACAAACAAATCCACAGTTTTCCAAAATATATTAACATATGTTCAAATATATCTGATGATATGCGTCATATATAATTATGTATATATTCCTATATATTTATTAGGTATAGTTCCATATAAATATTAAATATAATGTAGAAATAAATGTTGAAAAGTTGTGAAAACCATTTTCTAAATTATTTAAATATGACATTTAAAACCATTTTGTGCGTAAAAAACCATGACATACAGACACATAGGTTACGCAGATGCGAAGTAATTTGCGCATGGTTTCTTCATTTATTGCAATTTGCGCAGTCTTCTCTATGAGAAAGTTCGTTGATCTATTGTGCTATGCGCAAAATTGTAATAAATGAGACAGCCATGTGCAAACTGCTTTTTTCACATTTTAGTTGAAGTATCGGAAGGAGATAACATTTTACCTTGACGGGGCTCATGTTACGAGAATTTGCGAGAGTACGACGTGACGATCCGGTTGCTCTCATGGGCAGTTGAAGCCCACCCAATTGGCAGTGTACTTTCGTTGTACCGTGGCACAACGAAAGTACACTGCCCTTTTTTATGAACTTGTAAAAAAGTACAATAATGCAGCCATTCTCAAGAGAAAAGATTATATACACACTTTAACATTATGGTAGGAACGGATATCGATTATTGACCCTCGCACAGTTCTACCACTCTCCCCACATCGGAGGACTGCGTTCTTCTGTTGGTGGCCGCTGAAATACACCTGCGTCTCGCCCTGTGAGGCAGACGCTGTGAGACGAGAAATATTTCGCGTCCAAGGCTCTCACCCTTCGCACTTCATACCACGCTAGAAAATAAAGTATTTTTAAATTGACAGTAATAGACGAATGTTTTCCAGCAAACATCAACGTAAACTCAACGTCTCAATGACGTTAACGTCGTGGCAGTTCTTTGTAAGACTTCCAACGGGAACTTGAATATGTAATGACTTAATGATACGCACGGCGGGCAAAGTCTTTACACCCTCGCATCGGTGTCAGCCAACTGTGACGTAGGGCAATTTACACGTTCATCAACCTGCGATACTTTGATATAATTCTATGAAAATTCATGCGGAGAGAAGAATGAAGAAATACATGGAAAAGCAAGCCAGTGGTTTATTGCGCTGCTTCCGGAATAGCCGCTGTAGCCCTACGACCATCGTCGGCAGCACTTCGAGTTGCCATGGACTTTTTTCAACACCGTTACTATAAGTTAAGTAAAACTTTCATGACGCTCACTGGAAATTGGCCGTATCAGAGCATCCGTGTCAGATGCGGTATTATTGGTTTTTTAATTTTCATGGCCTCCACTCAAGTCGTACCTCAGATACTCGCTCTTGTGAAGCATCGTGACGAACGGGAAATCGTTATCGAATGCATTATAACATTTCTTTTTGAAGCAATTTGCGCTACTAAAGGGTTTGGTTGTATATTGAACTCGCAGAAGATAATGAAGTTGCTGAATCGTGTTCGTACGGATTGGCAAGTGTGGGCTCGGGATCAAGAAGTTGACATTCTTCACGAATACGCTGAGCAGGGAAGAAAGCTGTCCCTCGCGTTTACAGGTTAATGAAGTATGGTAAGGAGTTGTTAAATAGTTGACGAACGTTTTATAAATTTATTGACATTGCATACAGCTGAGGCATATTCAATCGCTTTCATTTATCTGACCCAACCGACAATACCGAAGATCATCGACGTTTTGTTGAAAAACGGTACCGCACCAGGAGAATTTCCATCTCCCGTCGAATACTATCATCTCGATTCGCAGAAATATTATTTTTCTATTGTTATGTATACTTATCTATGTCTATGTATCGGTTTGATAACCTTTGTGGCCAGTGAAATTATGTTGATCACTTACGTGCAGCACGTCTGTGGCATTTTCGCGGCTTTGGGGTGAGTCAACGATTAATTGGTCATAGTAATCGGCACATTAAAGTTTCAAGAGAAATCTTCAGGTGTAAATTACAACGTATCGGTAATGATCACACATCAGTACAATCGGTGGGAACGTCATATGTCCTGGACAGAAGGGACATAGCCGACTTTGGTTCGTGCATCGACAGACACAATTATGCTATTGAGTAGAATCGTTTAGTGAATTTTTATTAATTAGAGAATAAAACTATTCCATATCATTGATAAATACACTATTATCAGGTGCGCCAACCTCATCGAGGCAACTTACACATGGATTTTCTTCTGTAACCTCGCGCTTGGCATGACTTTGCTTAACTTAGTAGGACTTCAGGTAAAAAGTTCGACTAGTGATGAATAATCGCCCGATTTCTCAGATAAATTGTGCGTGAATTCAGATTTTTCTGGGAAAAAGCGAACCCGAAACAACCGTAAGGTTCATAGGTGTTGCATTGACTTCAATATTTCACCTATATGTAGACTGCTATATTTCTCAGATTCTAATCAATCACAGTATCAGTGTTGACTTGTACATGTGAGTAAATAGTTGAGAATTGGTGGGGTGGCCTCATAAAAAGTCTTCTACCGTGCAGATACGACAGCCAGTGGTACGACCTGACACGTAAGGTTCAGAAACTCCTACAATTCATGATATTGCGTTGCAACGTACCTTGCAAGCTAACAGCCGGGCATTTTTTAATCTTTTCCATGAGAACATTCGTGCAGGTAAGCATAATCATTCCTTTATTAGCACAAACATTCTGTAACTGCCAGGAACTTGTCATCGAAATACAATTAATAAGTTATTTCATATTCTAGACACTGAGGACAGTTATGTCATACTTCACAGTTTTGCGTTCGATGCAGATGTAAAGCTACAAGATTTTGCATCAATTACATGATGCGCAATAGAAAAAATGTAATAGTATATTGTGCAATAAGGGTCGAAAGTTGCGACGAGTGTGAAGTTTGCGGCCCGAGCGAAGCGAGCGCTGTCATCACACGAGTCGCAATCGCCAATTCGACCCTCGTTCCACGTCGAAAGAAAACTCCCAAGGGACGAAAGTGAACGAAATGCGAACTGCGCACGCGCGACTCAAAATCCCAAGGGACGAAAGTGAACGGAATGCGAACTACGCATGCGCGACGCTGCAATTTCACCACAGGTTCACAACTGGCATGCAATGGGCCACTTTCGGCTCGCAAGACTGCCATGGAAAGTGCCGCGATTCATGCACGAATGATAAAAAAATTAAAAGATTGAGTATGTTGAACATAAATAGGATTCTGTATCGTAAATAATATGATCAACGGTCAGTAATTGGGCCATTTACCTTTCATAAAGTTAGTCTGTACAAAAAAGTTCTTTAAAAAAGTAAAGACATTGCTCTTCCCAAAAAAATGTGCACCAAAATAATTTCGCGATTTCCGCACTCATAGCGTATGGGAGGGAATTTTGAAAAACCCGAATCCTATATATCACGCGAGAGCGGAATTCAGAAATCATAAATCAATCCCATATGTTATATTCTTGAGATTTCGTCGTTTATAGCATATAAGAGAGAAATTCGAAAATCCCAAATCCCAAATAACACACGAGAATGTATTTCGAAATTCGAATCGAAAGTGAGATTCGGTTCTTCAAGAATGTTATCCGGCGATGGCGATTCAATAGACGAAGCTCTTTTCTAAACGAGCTGGCACGTTATGACATTTGAAAATATTACCTACCCAAGCGAATGCATCTTCATTGGATTGCTTCACTGCAGCATTTGTATTAATCTACTGTCATCAATAAATAACATAAATAAGCGAAGCGCCCGATCGCTCGTATATTGTCTGGTAAACTGGAAAAGAAGAATGAACAAAAAATGGGTTATCGCATTATTAGCTAACAGTCGTTTTACTGTAATTGTACACTGTAACACATGAACTATAGTATTTTTGTAGCGGAAGATTTTATAGGGACAGAAATCATCGGGGATTCAATAGTAATCATGTCGGCCGCTTTTTTCGATATATCTGAAAAGGCTTCTGGCCCACTTTTTCAACTTTTTTATCTTTGCCACTTCACATGTAATTTTCATGATCTATCACTAAAAACATACACCATAATCCATAGAAGTAATGTGCCAAATTCTGTTAGAACACATTAAGTCGTTTCGACAATCACTGGAGACAACGAAACCGGCAAAATTTCCTTCCGTCCGTCCTGAATCGATGGCAACATTAATCCTAGTGTTCGAATTCGTCTTGATTTCCTTGGATTTAAGGCACAGATGATAGATCCGAAAAAGAGATCTTTCGGACCCGAATGAGAGAGGCGAAAGAAAGAGAAAAGGGTTTACTCCGTTTATACAAATAAAATAAACGATGCAATACGAAATGTTTTGTATTTATTGTAATGCTGTTGGTTTTAAACGGACATATCATGATGGCAATAATCGCTTATTATTATACTAAGAGGTTGACAATAAATCTCTGTCGTCGTTCCTGCTTTCTGCATGGCGTCAAGTAGAAACGAACGTTTTGTCTCACACTTTTGATTTATCTCCCCCTAACACAAACGTAAATCGAGATCATTTTCCTGAGAATTAATGCTGGGAATATCTTGCTGCACGAGAAATGGGGATCAGCTTGTTCTCCTCGAAATCAATCGTGCTCCAAAAGGTCTTTTCGCCGAGATTCGCGCTACTCTCGATATTGAATTGTCCTGGACCTTTGATGTACAAGTAATCTAATTCCTTCTTCGATGGATCTACAGGCGGCCATTCGATACCCACATCGGGTACTCTGGAAACAAAAAAAAATCAACTTTGTTGAAATCTTCTTTCGAATCATGAGAAAATGGCGCATGATTTTCAACCCTCACGAATGAAATGAAAACAATGCATAACCAATAAGAGTAATAATAAACCGATGTGGTTTTTGGCTCACCCTGTGGCTGCGAAAGATGTCCACAATTTGACCATATTTGCATTCATTTTAAGGTCCTCTTCTGTTGACAGGCTTCCGAACGTGTCGTAGAACAGGTAACTGTCGTCATCGCCGTGTGCGACACCTATGCAAAGTCGATACATTACGAAAAACGACGTGATCAAAAAATATCATGAAGATAATAGAATCGTGATGAAACTTACCATAGTCTTTCTTGGTTCTCGTTAAAGGATTGCTGAGACTAAACTCTCCCCGGTAATTAAATCGGTAGAACCTAATCGGGCTCTTGCTTACTCTGGCGAGGCTCCTCGCAGCCTTTTCCGCGTCGACCACAAACAGACGGTCGCCGAGCATATGAATCAAATCTTTCGCGGTTGTTCCGTTGATCGTATTGTTCCCCAGATAATGCTCTCTTATTTTGCGGGCGACTCTGGTATGTTCTGTACTCGGAATTGTATAGTTGTAATCGAGAAGATGCGGCGCTATGGAATCCCAATTTTTGTCGAGTTCCTTCACATGTGCTTCGTTGGCGATAAATTCAGCGGCTGGACAAAGACCCTCCTCGGCAACAATACTCGCTATCCAGGGAAGATCCGCTGCCTCTCCGCTGTTGACTATTTCGATAGGGGACTTGTTGATGAACGGTTCGTCAGAATGCTTGTCGACGACGGGTCCGAAAGGTGTGTAAGGGTTATAGAGCCAGCCCTGTTTGGATTAATCTGGGTTAATTAATTGTATAGTGGGTGCATACTAGAGGAAGAACATAAATTGTATTCTACTGTTATAATTTTCTGTTATTTTTCTGGTATTCTGTTATTATTGTATTATTATGGTATTCTACTATTTTTCTGTTATTTTTTCTTGTTTTTATTATGTTGCTTATTTTGTACTGGCACGGTGTTCTTAGGGGGCTGCGGCCTCAGAACACGAAATAAACGCTTCTATCTATCTATCTAAATAAAGAAGAGCCAATGGAAGAACATAAATAAAGAAGAGAATACGACGAGAAATTTGGATCTAATCGATGGATTGGGACATTCAACCTAGAGAAAACAGGATCACCGGATTGTAAATTGACAAATCTCATGAGAGCGTCTCACCAAGAAATGTACGGTAAGTGCGAGTATGCTCTTGGCAGGACGAGTCCTCAGACAGTCGACCAATTGCTCGCTGGAACTCGTTGGACATCCCATTAAAGCTCCGAGCTTCCTGGCCTTCTCCGGCGACTTCTCAGTCTGCGCCCAACAATCCAAGGCTGTGCCACTGAGTGACATACCACCTATGTATGTAACAGAATTTTTGGATGAAGATTATTTGCGGTT
>JAPYZD010004444.1:0-11276 GCA_030522725.1 Ichneumoninae sp. B BG-2022a | reverse complement strand
AAAATCTGAAAAAAATCAAGCATATGGAAGATGCTGATAAGACTGTTCGTCCATAATAATGATCCCAAAATGTTATTCGTTTCCTTTATGTTAAAATTTTTTTTTAATCATAATTTTCAAGTATTAGATAAAATTCTAAAAAAATTCATACGTATTCAGAAAAATTAACAAATCATTTTCGTAATAAAAAAAAGTTGGTTGCCGGGTAATTTGTCGCACAATTTTTTTTTTTCAGTAATTTGTCATGAATATTGTGAAATTATTGTTATGTACAAACAATCTTTTCAGCATCTTTTATATGCTACAATTTTTTCAGATTTTTTTCTCATTGAGAAGTGTTTGCAATTCCCTCTCATTCCTCTAAAATTTAAGTTTATGAACGAACAATACTGATTTTTTGCCATAAAAAATCGTTCCCAAGGGGTCTACATTTTGTAGTTAGGACAATCACAGAAAATCATAGTTACCAAAATAATTATATTTTAACGAATTGAATATGTACTATCACAAACTACCTATATAGACGTTCCACCCGAGAACTATTCGTTATGGCGGGAAACACTATAGCCTTTTTCTCAGTGTATTCGCAAGGGATTACCTTAACCGAACGGCGAGAATGGGAAAAATAAATAAAAAATCAATAAAAGACGCAAAAAATAAAAATAATAAAATCACACACTTCCCTAGTAGAGTTCGGGAGCGGAGGAGAGCGTCGGGACGAGGAAGTTCGAGGAGTGGGTATCGGAGTTTAGTAAATCACGTAAGCGAGAAGCTTTCGCGGGACGGAGGAGGCAGCGAGGGAAAACGCTTCGGGGCCGCGACCGCCGGAACTCTCTCGGCTCTCGTAATTGAATCCCATGATATTCGTTTAGCCGATGGGCGCGGACGGATCAGGAGAGCCGTGCGCGATCGAGCCCTCGACCGTACACGGTGCGTAATGCGGACTCTCTTACTCGACGGTTTCCGTTTCCGTGTGCGGGCGTAATTGTGTATCAGCGGGTTGGGTGGGGGCGCGCAGGTGGAGAGATAGTACACACGTCAAAGGGTCGGAGCAGCGGCACGTTGAAAATCGAGTTAAAGCCGTCCCGTCGCTCGGAAATCCGACGGTTGTTTGAGAGACTCGTCGGTACATGCACCGTATTCATGTCGGCCCCAACGACCCCCCCCCCCCCCACCCCTCCGTCGTTATCCCGCGAGCGAACGCGATACGGACGGGGTGAGCGGGCGGAAAGTAGAGAGCGAGACCGACACGGGAACCATCCCTCGTACCTCGAACTCTCGCGCAACAGTGCGAAGGTACGGAAATTTCGCGGGGTTTCAAACGATTTTCACTCAAGTAGATACACTTTTCTACATGTGTTTCTGTTTTTACACCGCTGGGCGTATATATAGATACATCCTATATATACATATATTGCAACGAATATACAGCTGACTATTCGTTGAGACACACGATAATAGTTAGGATTGACAATAGACGCACGAACGGACGATCGATACAAGATCGATCGTCATGTAAAACAGTCTGGACTGAGACGTCTGAACGAACAGACATGTGACAGTTCGTGGTCGGAATATTTAGATGCGATTGTACTAATAATATTCGCCCCCCAAACTAAATACGCGTGTTATTCATTCTTTAGATCATTACAATATATATATATATATATATACATATATATATATATATATGTATGTATGTATGTATGTATGTATGTATGTATGTATGTATGTATGTATGTATGTATGTATGTATGTTACATGTATAGGGCGCTATATTCTCGGGTTTTCCCTACTCTACAAATAACTGTTAAATTTCTTCTCAAACTTCTGTTCTATTAACACCTCGCTATTATAGTGTAATCAATTGAGATCTTATGGTTTCACTTATCTGGAATATATTGTACTAAACGAAACCTTATTTTTCTCTTTATATCTTTCTAATGTTGTTGTCACAGATAAAAAAATGTTAAGACCTGAGCTGTAGCTAACTTTTTTCCATTACGATAAACGGAAAAGGCTAACCTTCCCTGTAGTGAAGGCTGAAATATTCTACGTTCGACAGCGGCGAGATTTTTTATATATTATACGGATTTATGTATATGTTGCAAAAAGGGTGGCGAGCTTACTTCCCCTTTTTTGTATTTTTTTAAATCCAACTTTTATAATTAACGTGGATGGATGCAGGTGCGTATGTGTCGGGATTTGCGGGGCGGCTCCGACCTACGTGCAGACGCGGTTTTAATTAAAGGACCGTGTGATGTGACGCTCGCGGCTCGGTCAAAGGTATCATAGCGTGCTTTCGACGCGTATGCATGCATCGTTGACTCGCACGTTACGGGTATGTGCAACGCGCGCGGCACGTGGCTACCGCGGTTCTCGTTGGCAATGCGGTTTTAGCGTGTGCTCGAGCGGTGAAAGGAACCGGCCGATGGGACGGGAGATACAAACCGGAGAATTGAATTAATTGCAAGACATTTAATGCCGCTTTGACGATAGATCGGACTAGGCCGGAGATGAGCCGAGGATCGGAGATTGTTGCTCCAAATTTATTGCTAGGATTTGTTTTCACTTATTTTTTTCCTCGGTTTTCTGAGATTGAAGCACATTGCGACGATCTTTAAGCAATCGTTAGGTTTTCAAATTTCTCTCGTAAGAGAGAAATTACTGAAATAAAAAATGATGCTAAAATTACCCGGCAACGTAATTTTTTTTTTCTCGTGAAAATGATTTGTTACTTTTTTTTTGGATGCGTATGATTTTTGTTTTACAGTTTTATGTAATGTTTGAAAATTGGGTTTAGTTTATATTACAATTCGTTTAAAATCGCAATTTGCAAGCATCACATAAAATTCTGAAAAAATTCACACACAATTCAAATCGTTTTTGTAACAAGGACCATCTTAAAGAAAAAAAATAAAAAAACATTTTTAGACTTTTCACAGTATATATAAATCCCTTCCGCTCTTATCAAATTTTTATCACATTTATCTTCACGGAATGTACACATGATATTACAATAAAACAGTGAAAATAACATTCCGCAGAAGATAACGATCAGCCGCGGAATATTAGTTATGTTTACATTCCGTGAACATAAATGTGATAAAAATTTGATAAGAGCAGGAGGGATTCATATCTACTATAAAAAGTCTAAATACAATTAAAAAAAAATTCCGAGGAAAATATGTTAGGAATTAAAAAAAAAAAAAATAAAAATAAAAATTTTTTTTTTTTTTATATCTGCTGCTTCAGCGAGTTTTTTCTTTTAACTTTCGAGTGAAATCTCGTGCGTCCAGCGCGAGATCTCCTGTGTTGCCTACGATCCCTCGGACACGCGGAATAAATAAGAAATTCAATATCGAACCCCAGCGATGCGAGCAGCTCGTACTACGAGGTTTGAATTAGAATGCGTAGGTTGTCGGCTTCAGCCTCGTTCCTTTCCCGGGTCCGAGATAAAAACTGGGTTATACTCGCACGTATCGCGGGGCCGAAGGGTCGTGACTCCTCTGCGGATGAACCGAAGAGAGCAAAAGAAAACATGAAAGTGATACGGCGAGGCTTTGTCGGGTCGGCGAAACGAGCCCCGGGGAGGGCGAATAAGGGCTAGAGGGATACTTTGCGCAGCGTCTTATGTATCCTTGAACATTGCCTTTTATATGAAATATAAGTGAAATACAGAAGGATTCAGAATACGGACATCTTTCGGGCTGGGAAATATTAATACTTTTGTTACATTTTTTTTACTTGATGATAATATTCATAAATATTTTTATCTAAAGTTCGACCCAAAAACTGTTTTTCGGCTCTGACCTCGTAATAAATTTTTATGATGGGAATGAAAAATGTTTTCATTCCAAAAATAGATCAACGTAGAAGTATGATTGAATATCTACAGAATTATAATTCTCAGAAAGAAACAAAATGACGATAAAAATATAAACTTGTCGAATTTTGGCAATTTTGGCCGCAATTACAAAATGCTAAAAAACTTAAAAAATAAAATATTACACTTTTTTGATAAGTGCAAAGATAAGAAATAAATAGCTAAAGAAATGTCATCTTTAAGGGTTGATAAATAAATAATGATATATTATAATATACATAATATAATACAATAATAATAAAAATACTTACAACTTTAAAAAATTACATGCTTCAATACCTCCAAAAATCGAAAAGAAAAATCGATAAAAAAATGTCACATTTGAGTGTTAAAACCATGTTTCCGGTGAAAACCAGCAGTTCTGCGTCGCCCTGTACGCGCTTTACCCGGGCAAGAAAGCGTCCTTCCAGGCCGCAGGGACTAGACGAGGGGTGCGGGAAAAGGGTCTTTGTATTCGATTCGTATACGTCACGGCGTAATATTATCTCGCGACGACGCACACGGGTCGGGGCACGTGCGTGCAAGATTTAGGGTAGGGTTTACCTTCGTCGCGCGAAGAGAAGCCGGGTGCGGGGGATAAACTTTTGGACCCCTCGCGATACTCCGAGGCAAAGTCGTTTTGTCACAATAGTGATAAAAGCCTTCTGGAGGCGAAGCAAGAAACGGAGCGAGCCCAGCATCGTCGCCGTCGGTTCTTGGCCAACCCCAGAACAGCTTCGAACCCCCGCAGAATCGTAGCTGCTTCTTGCTCGGCGTACGTCGAAATGCGCCCCAGCAATTACGCTGTTTATGTAAGGGCGTGGTTCGCCTAGGCACTAATTCCGTAGCGACGCTTACAGTAGAACCTCGCTTATACGACCTTCGATCAACCGAGCCTCAGCGTTATCGAAAGCAACTCGTACGAGCCCTTCGCGTTAACGAGGTCGTCTCGTTGCGTATTACCAAAGAGTCTGATTCATGTGCGATTCAAAGAGAATTTCGTCAACTTTCTGATCGAATAAAAATCTGAAAACATTCAACCATACTGAAGATGCTAAGAAGACTGCTTTTCCGTAGTAATAGTTCCAAAAAGTTATTAACATATTAGTAAAAAAAATCATTGTTTAACGAATTAGTCGGTGAACTAATTTTTTCTTTGGCCCAAATTTATTTGATAATTTTTTTGAATACTCGCACATTTTTTAAGAATTTTTTCTAATATTCAAAAATTCGTGATTTCTTGTCTATAAAAAAATGTGGTTTTTTTAAATTAGAAAAAATTGTCAAAAAAATTATTACGATACTCGTGTGAAAAAGTCACTATTGTTGCATACGCGCTTAAGGTGGTCCTTGCGAATGGTGTTGATTTCGCATAATTTTCAGAGAATTGAGATGGAATTGTAAACACTTCTCGATGGTATAAAAATCTGAAAATAATCAAGCGTATTAAAGGTGCCGAAAAGATTAATTTTGTATAATAATAATTCCAAAATGTTACTAACAAATTGATGAAAAATGTAATTGTTCAACAAATTACCCGGAAACATAACTATTTTTTAATGAAAAAACTATTCCTTTATTTTTCTGAATACGTACGAATATTTTCAGGTTTTTAAATTCACTTTGAATTTTTTTTTATATGGGAAAAACGTGTAGAAAGTCAGAAAATTCGAAGTGAATTTTAAAAAAGCGAAATGCTAATACAACAATTCCGTTTTTAGAGTCAATGATTTATGTTTATATGAAGTTAACGTTAATTAACGAATTAATAATTGTATTAAAAAATAATCAAATCAACTAATAAAGTTAATGTTTATACGAAGTTTTGCTTAATTTGAATTGAGTATGTTGTCCGTGTTATCCGAGATTTCACTTATTCGACTTATGTTCTCCCCACATTACCTCGGATAAACGGGCTTCTACTGTACTATATGGAACACCGTGAGCAGCGCGGTGGTAATTCGACTTCCCTTTAATCCGCGCGGCCGGTAAGTCTGTTCGACCTCGCGTTAGGTGTACAAATAAAGCCGATCTATATCGCTTTGAAGACGGTCGGAGCCGACTAATGGAGGCACCGGTTAGAAGAGAGCGTGAGAGTCAGCTTTGCTCAAAAGGGGAGGTTTGAGGCGTTCGGGTGTTTTGGGGTTTGGGCGTCGATAGTCGAAACCGGAACAATATTGGGACAGGAACGGAGATGGGAGACTGCAATATCGTGGACGGAAGGAGCTCGACTGCGAGACCCCAAAATTACCCTCACTATTCGGCGAAGACACGGACGAATCGGACTCTATCGGAATAACTCTACCGGGCGATTTGATCCCTCCGACCCGAGGGTATATTAATTTGAGTCGAAGGCGTTATTCCCCTGTTTGTACGAATAGCTCATCCGGACTTATATGTGTACATTGTAGTTTTATATCTAGCCGGGAGATCGTGATGTAATTAATTCGTTTGGCTCCCCCGCGCCGCTTTCATTGGATATTGTATTTTATCATAAAAGGAGCATAAAAGTTCGTTGTGAAACTTTCTGAATAAGGCAAAGGTGCCAATGCTCAGACGGTTAAGAGCATCCTCAGATTACAACAGTTATTAACTGGTCAAGAATTAATTTTTTGGGAAAAATACTGAAACGAATGACAAGCTGTTATATATCTATAGAAGACATATATATATGTATATATGTATATATGTATATATGTATATGTGTATATGTATATATATACATATATATGTTATATATTTATATAAGATATATCTATATGTTATATATCTATCCGGGATCGTGATGTAATTAATTCGTTTGCCTGCCCCGCGCGGCTTTCATTGGATATTGTATTTCATCATAAAAGAAGCATAAAAGTTCGTTATGAAACTTTCTGAATAAAGTAAAGGTGCCAATGCTCAGAGGGTTAAGAGCATCCTCAGATTACAACAATTATTAACTGGTCAAGAATTAATTTTTTGGGAAAATTACTGAAACGAATGTCAAGCTGTTATATATCTATATAAGACATATATATATGTTATATATCTATACGAGATATTTTCTGGTTTCTACCCTCCCTTAGATGTGTACATTATAGTTTTATATCTATCCGGGATCGTGATGTAATTAATAAGTTTAGCTGCCCCGCGCGGCTTTCGTTGGATATTGTATTTCATCATAAAAGGGGCATAAAAGTTCGTCGTGAAACTTTGGGAATAAGGTAAAGATACCAATATTATATTTGTGCGAAACAAGTCTGGAGATAGGGCTACGTAGAAAGTTGGCTAATCTAAATTCGAACTGTTCGGTTACTGGGTCGCGTATGAAGTAACGCTTCTACCAATTTCCGGACATTACATAGTCTGTCTTTTAACAAAATGCGATAATACACTGAGAAAAAACTTACATAGTAAATAGTTCCCAGGGGGACGTCTACATTTTACAGTTACGACAATGACCACGAATTATAGTTGTAACTATAATTAATATACTTTTTCACTGAAATTAAAGTGAGTTAATAAAATTAAAGTACTTTTATGGCAAAAGTAAAGTAAATTATTAAAGATATAGTATTTCCAATGCTCTTAATACACTGAACATTATTTTTTCCTCCGCATTGCACATGAAATTTAATTTACCAGTTTATGTATAAAAACTTCCAGTCCAGTACGTTAAATTTCATACGAATGTTTTTTACAGTGCCGTCACGGATGAAATGTATATTTGGCAGTCCGGTGCGGTTGTTCGACTCGTGCTTCAGCCTCTGGCACGGGTGCAGACCGCGAACTCGTTGAAGTTGAGAATTAATTATGAAGTTGATTTTTTTTTTATGGTGAAATTATAATAGAAAGAATTTTTACATAAGCAACTTTTTTATATTCTCTGCCCTTTTGTCGCGATATCTCATGTTAATTCTCGGAGCGCGAGAAGAAGCAATTTGCTCGAGATCTATTTCACGTTATTGCTATGAGAAATATTGTTTTAATAACTTTCCTGCGGAAAATTAAGCGTCGTTGAAAAAAAAACTATCGCGGACGTACGCGATCCTCGCTGCATCCCGTATGACTGAGCGATTATGCGTTTTCGCCGGATGCGAATATTCTATAATTGGACGAGATCCGAGAGCTCCAGTGAGCGGCCAAGGTCGCCGCGTAAATTCCCAGGAAATAGATTTGTATGCGTTCAGCCATGAGTCGACGTTTCCGCAATTTAGC
Organism: Ichneumoninae sp. B BG-2022a; assembly: GCA_030522725.1. NCBI lineage: Eukaryota > Metazoa > Arthropoda > Insecta > Hymenoptera > Ichneumonidae > Ichneumoninae sp. B BG-2022a. The sequence goes on along the minus strand of JAPYZD010004444.1, from coordinate 3,211 downwards.
GTTTTTTTTAAAGAGAAAACAAACAGGTTCGAGTTTCTAAATTCTCGCGCTCGAAACTCGCGTTTACATTTTCCTCTCGCATCGTTATTAATAGGAAACACGCGACAAAAAACCCGAATAAAAATGACGCAAAAAAAATCTGATAGATTTTTTTTATAGACACTAAAAATAAATTGTAAATTTAATATACTGGAACTTGAAATTTGCTTACATTCGTTATATTAATTGAACATTCGTGTAATTTTTTTTAGTAAAAGACCCGATATTAAAATAACAAATCTTGCATGAAATTTACAAAAATAAAAAAAATATACTCCAAAATTGCAGCGCATACACGTTTGGAATTCCACAAACAGTTTACCTAAAAAATCTTCCAATAGCGTTAATTAATTTCCAATCGGAATTTTTTACCCGTACCCGTAACTAATTTTCTCTTTTATTTCTGTTTCAGGTGAGTCGCAAATCCCGACAATTGTTAACCCACGTCCGGCCGAATATCGCCAAAAATTATCGCAAGTATTATTCCGAAGCATCCAAATCGAATTCGAGCTCAGCGAAAAAATAAAAAAATGCATTTCATGCAAAGTTCCCCAGCGAGTTCGGAATTTCTCTGCCGGTCCGTTCCATCGGAATTCTAAATATACGTCTGTGGCATTGGGTCGAGCGGCACTCTACGATCCTCCGTGCGAACAAAACGTTCATAACAGTGAATAGTCGAGGCAAGCTGCGAAATTCGCACGGCCAATAAAATCCAGGGACGCGGGCAAACTTCCAGGCTGCGGTACATTTGATACCTCGACGCAAATGCGATAGGCAAACGCGTTTCCTCCGTGTGGATTCGACTGATGGAATCCAGCCGGGAGCCTGGGCGTCCAGCGGAATTGTTTTTCAATATCGGCGGAAAATAATAAGAGCACCCAAAAAAAAAAATTGATTTGACGACCATCGTTTATTTGGTTGAAGTAAAATATTCATTTGATTTAAATAAAGATTTATTTTAATCAAATAAATATTTTACCTAAACTAAATAAACGGTGGCCGTCAAATAAATTTTTCTTCTGGGTGAGAGACCAAATTTACCAGTGATTGGGCGCGGTTTTTCTGCTCGTCCCTATAATCGGACATTGCATGTCCCAATGTTTCGGACAATCATAGATTTTCAGAATTTTGATGTCCGAACTCAACCAGTTCATATTGAGCAGAAAACGTTTTTGCCAAATATTTATTAAAATGAGCTACCGAGAAAGCTGACAAACCTAAGTTCTTCGAACCGTTCGATAATTGGGTCGGGTATGCAGTAACGCTTGTACCAGTTTCCGGACACTATGTAGCCTGTCCTTTAACAAAATGCAGTAATAGAAAATAATTTCTATAACTTTTTTCTTTGCACTAAATAATGTTCGCAGATACGTTTACTAGTGTCGAATTGGATTTCTAATACTGGAGGTAGTCCTTGTGTCATGTCTGACTCCACCTGAGTTCGAGAGAGGAATCAGAGAGATTATAAACACTTTCTCGATGGAATAAAATTCTGAAAAAATTCATACGTATTCCGAAAAGTGAATCATTTTCATTAAAAAAAAAAGTTGCGTTACCACATATTTTGATGAACAATTTTTTTAAACAATTTGTTAATAACATTTTGAAATTATTATTATGTAAAATTAGTCTTTACAATGCCTATAATAAGTATGAATTTTTCAGATTTTTATAGCATTGGGAAGTGTTTGCAATTCTTGCCCGAATTTCTCGAATTTAGGCAAAATGAACACCACTCGGTCCAACCTCCTTAAATTCGTTACGAATTAAATCTGCAATAGGAGTGTTCGATGGCACGGTGCGATCCTCCGTGCGAGCGATAAACGCCCATGTAACAGTGAACAGTCGAGGGAAGTTAGGAAATTCGCACGGCCAATAAAATCCAGGGACGCGGGCAAACTTCCAGGCAGCGGGAAATTTGATACCTCGGTGCAAATACGATACGCAAACGTTTTGTCCGTGTGGATTCGACGGGTGGAATCGATCCTGGACCCGGGCGTCCGGCGGAATTGTTCCAGGCCAAACAATGACGTCACTACAGGGCAGTTAGCCACGCCATACAGAAGTATGGCGTGGAACTATCGTGAGCGTTATTATTACTCCGGAGAGGCTGCGCCGGAAGCGGCAGAGCCGGCCTTATCCTAAATGACCAGCGACAGCTTTTGGCGCGCCTAATTCTCCCAAAGCTTTCGACCCCTCTGTTGCACGTCGGCCGGACTTCCCCGCCTCGTCTCTTCGTGCCAGAGCGCGCACGTCGATTCTCGAGTTTGCACTGCCAATGCGCCAACTACCATAACCATATCACTCCCCTTCCGATAATACGCAACGCCGTACCGTGATTTAGCGTAATACGCGCGCAGTTCGACGAGCTCCGCGCGGGGGACGCTGGGGATTCGACCAAAATGGGATTTACTGGAAGAGGCGATGTAGAGGGTGTTGCAAAATTGATTGTATGGGAGCGATGAAAAAGAGACCTCTGCTGCGGATGATGTTTGATGTTTCGGAGGGTCGGCGACCCCGAGCTGCGAAGGCGGAGCGACGTTCTCGTGCAACTTTGCACCCTTGACTTTGGGGCATTATTTATACGACGGAGTTGGTACGGCATTATTATTGAGCCTCTTGATTCGATACGGGATTCTTGGTAAGGTTCGTTCATTTTTTTTCTGATCGATATTTCTTCGGTAGAAAAGGTGCCAATATGCAATTTTCGTCTACAAAGGTGCACAATATTTTTTTCTTTTTTATTTGGTTTGTTCTTTTTGGCAATAACTTTGGCAATAACTTTGGTTTGAAATCCTCGAAGTCCTGGAGCGTTCTTGAATTTAACCTAATGTCCTTGAATTTTTTATTTGACCGCACATTTGAGGTGGTTTCAAAATGTATGTTGCTATCGACTATCCTAAAAAAGTGTGTATCTCAGTTTCGCTGAGATACACACGTGCGTTGTGAGTAGTTTCTTTCTGAACCGATTCCAACGTAAACGACATCGGTTGTCGAACTAAATGTTATTTCGTACGGCGCGCACGATATGTATATTTTCATTTTTTATAACTGTTCCAATACAATCTGGAAATGTCCTGGAAGTGTCCTGGAAGTGTCCTGGAAGTGTCCTGGAAGTGTCCTGGAAGTGTCCTGGAAGTGTCCTGGAAGTGTCCTGGAAGTGTCCTGGAAG
>JAPYZD010004443.1:0-11276 GCA_030522725.1 Ichneumoninae sp. B BG-2022a | reverse complement strand
GACGAACAATCTTATCAGCATCTTCCATATGCTTGATTTTTTTCAGATTTTTATCCGATCGAGAAGTGTTTGTAATTTTCTTTTATTCCTCTCAAACTTGGGCGGCGTCAGTCGTTGCGCTAGTACCACCTTAAGTTTGACGGGAGCGAAGGGCTTCGAAAGGTTGGCGGACAAAAAACGGCACAATATCAAATGCCAAGAAGGAACATTTTTTACCAATTTTTCGCGGCGCATGAAAAAATAAGGTCTTGAATGGCGAACGTCGATTCATTTTGCCCCGCCCTCCGCTGCTTCTGCCGTTGCTTTTTAATTAGGCGCGAGTTTTTTCTGATTGGGGATTTTTATATGTTGGGTAGGGTAAAAGTGGTCAATATGGCCCGCTCAATACATGATTGCCAACTTTAAATGGAAAAAAAAATATCATTGTTTACGAATTGTTCGCGAGGCGTAAAAAAATAATGTCCCATCTCGAATGGCGGACATCGATTCATTTTGCTCCGGCATTCCGTTTTGCCCCGCGCTTCGCCACTTCTGCTGCTGTTTTTTTATTAGGCGCGAATTTTTTTCCATTTGGGGTTTTCCAAGCATGCGAATTAGGAAAATGAACGGGATCTTATATTCTCGATAGAAGAACCCTTACGATTGTGGGCAATGTATGTTGGGTAGAGTAAAAGGGGTGAATATGGCCCGTTCCATGAAATACATAAATCCTTGATTTACGCGCGAATCGAGGTAGGCAATATTATCCGCTTTTACCCTAATTTCGATTTGCTCATTATCGCATCAGAATGTTGCAATAAAAAGTACAAAAAAGTAACATCGATGCAAATATTTTATGAAGAATTTATTCCGTATATTATTTTTCTCTCAACGATTTCAGACATTATTTCGAAATTATATTTCGTGTATAATGCACAGCCATGCAGAGCTTTATTACCCACGAAGATGAAGTGTGGATATCGCCCGAGAATCCACGCATTCCGCGGTACTATATTGGAAAAGCCGTATGCTGCGGTTTCCGTACTCAGTAGGGTAGAGCGGGGCAAAACGGAGCCCGGGGGGCAAAACGAACCAGCGTCCTCCACTCGAAACTAACTTTTTTCGACTCCTGTGAAAAATTGATGAAAGTAGTCCATTTTGCCCCGCTTCCCCCGTATACATATTCAGTTCCACGACGTTAATCAACCCGCACCGGTGGTTTTGTAACTTTATCTCCAGCCATTTTCCTCGTAGATCCGAATACCCATCATGCAATAATCTGTTGTAGTATTTAATATTATCCTGAACATTTTTCCGACGGAGAACGGAGAAAAAAGAAGTGGAATACCGCACATTCGAGACTGAGAATCCTCGGCGCATTCTAGGCCGGAGCGGGGCAAAATGGACCAGTCTCCCACATGCGGGATAAAAATTTATTTTTATTCCTCGTAAGAATTGGTAATAATGGTCCGTTTTACACCGTGGTTTCATTTTGCCCCGCGCTCCTCCATATTATCGGACAGTGTATCGTCCAATTACTGACTTCGGGTATTGGGCGAGATAGCTGGCTTCGGCTCTTGCGGTTTCCGGAATCTCTCGCTCTGTATAACCCCTTAACGTCCATATGTAGTGCAGGTCCATATAACCCAGCTCCATATTGCCCCGGATATATTAACGCAGCAATTAGCTTGCGTTTACGGTTTCCCACAAGCGCGCATAAACCTTCCCTCTCCGACTCTCGCTCTCAATCTCGCAGAGCAGCTTGCGCCAACTAAAGCGTCATTGATTATCCTATATCGGAGGTTTTAGCCGTGAGGGTTTTTTTTTTTTTTTCGAGAAGTACCGGCAGCAGAGGCAGAAGCAGGAGCATCGCCATCGTTAGGTCCGAGAGCGGTGTCGACGGTAAAAAATATTTGTAGGGGCTGGTGGGGCGAAATGAAAGCGCGGGGCAAAATGGACTCGTTCCGAAATGTAACAAACCTTGTTCGCTCGCCACTCTGCCTTCGATCTATATATCTAGGCAAAAAGAATCCTCGCTAATCGAAATCGATTTCAGGTTAATTTGAAATAACTGTTTTAAAGGGAACTCAATATCTCCGAATAGACTCTCTTTATTTAATTAAACCTAATGGAAATCACCATTTTGACCTAGATTATTTATCACATTTTAAGAATTAATATGTTATTGAGGAAATAATAAAAATAGAGAATTTATAAGTGGTTAATTTTTCAGAATGCAAATTTATTGATTTTCACTACAATTTGACGAAATTCCATTTTGCCCCGTTTTTTTCGTTTTTGCTACGAGGCGCCAAGTGAGTGTGACAAATTTATTTTGTGTCATAAAGCGAATTAAGAATGTCGTGTCAATTGATAAAACTTACTGGATCGACTGGCTGGTCTATTCTTTATTTATTTTTTTTTTGAGTTCTGAGGATTTTGCAATTTGCGAGAACTTCCCGCGTCATACTAATAACGAATAATTATAATATAGTTTATCGTCGCGTATATATATAATTCCATTACAGCTGACGCAACTCGCATATCCGTTGATAAAAAAAATCATGGTCGTATATCACCTGGCATTAGCCTACTATGCATATCCGTGTATTGAATACATAAACCGTATAGAATTCGATATCGGTTGCTCACTCGTCCACGAAGCGGAAGCCACCTCCACACAGCACTCGATGTATCCGAGATTTTTTTTAATTTTAATTTTTTTTTTTGCTCTACTCCACTCATCTATTTCGCGCCCCAGTCCATTTCTGTATCGTTTATAATCCACGCGATCGATGAATCATAGAATTTTGCTGAGCCACCGGATAAATCCGCCCTTCCCTCCGACCCCGCACTGCACTATTCCATTAATTTATCATTTTTTTTTTCACTCCTACGACCGCCTACGAGCGATTACTAAGATATTGTTTATTTCATCCCACTTAAAGCGATGTGTTACATTTTTTCATTAATAGCAGGCTTGTAAAATGTCACGCAAAAAAATAATTGAACAAAATCTGGGATATCTTTTATTTTATCCCTTTTAAAGTTAAGCCACATGTTAAATTCTTTAATCAACAGCGCATTGGTAAAATGTCAAGTTATAAAAAACATTGTGCCGAAAACTTTTTCAATCTTTTTCAGTCGTCGATCGTTGCTCGAAACACTCATATTATTATAACACGGGCAATTACTACGAAATCTTTTATTTTATGCCATTTAAAGCAAAACCATGAGTTAATAAATTCTTTAATTAATGTCACATTTGTAAGACGTCAATTTATAAAAAAACCGTATCGAAAACTGTTGAGAAGAAATTTAAATTTTTCGTAATCGGCGTTCGCCGCTCGAACACGCATATTCTCCATGTGCGCAGATACAACGAAACTGGTCAGCGTTGTATAGGTACAAAATGCCTACCGGTATAAATCAATATAACGCGCCCGATGTGCAACCTCGCGAATATCGAATCGCGCTGCTACCGTTGATTAATGACGTTAGGTCGATCCCGATGCGTCCTATATTTACACTACCACGTATGTGTACGCCGTATACGGATGTATATTAGCGGAGCGTGTCGCCCCTGCCCGAATACCCGTCCATGGCCACGGACAAACTCGCATACAGACGCGCACACACAAATACCCGTTCACCGCATCGGCGTGTCCAACAAAAGCGATGAAAATGCATTCGACGCTTTCGAAATTCATATTTCTCTCCGATGTAATATAACTTTACCAATTGCGACGAGTTAAATACAGTGTAGAATGCACAAAACGGAAGGTCGAAAGTAATGTACAATATTTGATTCGTGATTGACTCTTCATATTATTACAATTATCGTATAAATATTTACAGATGTATATTTATATTGTAATAAATAATGTTTCCCAGCGAAAGTAAAAAACAAAGCTCCATGAGGGAGCAAGGTAATTTGCAACTTACTCAAAATCTGATAAAAGCTGAAGGAATATGTGAATTTTATTACACATAAATACAATAAATGACAAGATTAGTTTCATATTTATTAGGGAAATCAACGGTAATGGAGTTAATGTTATCTACCTTAACGACGCGTAACTAAGTTCTGTTTGTCCCTCACGTATTTATACATGTCGACTGCGAAGAAATAGAAGGGCGTGACCCACATCGTTTTTCCACGTTGAATGGTGTCGTATACGCCTTTTTGTTTCTTAGCAGTCGGTATGTTGCAACCCCAAAACAATAGTGTAACATCTATTACCTGATTACCATACAAATTGTAACACATGTTCTAAGGGTGCGAAATCTACATATTTAGTACCGTAGTTACGTACTAAAAACAATTACATGATTGAAAAACTTAAACTGTCTTTCTTTCTATGTATTTTATTAATTAATAAATGGAAAACAAAATATTTTCAAATTTATTAGTGAAACGAACGGCGATGGAATTGATGTTAATTTCAGTACAGCTCAGCAATTGTGTAGTAAAAACAATTGAAAGATTGAAAAACTTGAACCATCCTTCCTCTCTATATTTTATTAAATAACGAATAAAACAAACAATAGTTTCAAATTTATTAGCGCAATGAACGGTAACACAACAGTAATTATGCAGTAAAAACAATTAAAAGATTGAAAATCTTAAACCATCTTTCCTCTCAATAGTTTATTACATAACAAATAAGTAAAAAAATTAGTTTGAAATTTATCAGCGAAATGAACGGTAATCGAATTAATGGTAATGTCTGCCGTCACTACGCGCCGAGTGAGTTCTGTTTTCCCTTTGGATCTCCGGTACCGTGTTGTGTGTGTATTTACGCACGAAGCATCGTGTACACACACGCGAAGTTGATACGTTTGAGAAAGCCCGCGTCGCGAACATACGCCCACGCGCGTGTATATTCGAAACGGGCGTCGCGTGGGTGGTTGCCGCAATTAGCTCAACCCCCCGAATAACAAATTGATATTATGCCAGCCGCATGCAGCCGATATCGAGCCCAGAGCTTACCCGCTCGTTCATTCACTCGCGGTCGCGAGCTTGTGTGCTTGCGCTCTCTCCGGCTACCCTCTTTCTGCTTGTCTTCGCTTCTCTGCCGGCTACGGGTGCACCTTTGAGCACTTTGAGCATTAAAGTCAATAATATGTTCATCGCACGTATCGGATACCCAAAACCGTGTCTAATAGACGTTTTGGACTTGTTCCCGAGTTTAAGTAATAAATTTTCACGGATAATAAACACTCGCGTATGGATCCGCACGTGCAGAACGCGAGTAGGGCGGCTCGTTTGATCGTCATAAAAATTCCCAATAACGCAACGCGGAGCACTCGAGGGATTACTTTTTATTTTTTTTTGTTTTGGGCGATGCTCGAAAGAGCTCTGATTCTTTTGATGGATTATTCGACAGATATTTTCCGAAGAGTAATGCGCCTATCGGCGAAATCGATACGTCATGCCGGTGTTCTTGCCGATTAAGAAGTCATGAATTCAAAAGGTTTAAGTCTACTTATGGGCCGGCACTGTGAACCAGATTGTAAATTTAATATGCCGAAATGGAAGTTTTTATGCAAAAACTGGTACATTAGATTTAATGTACAATTATGATGAAAAATTAATTTTTGATGAAAGTTTATTTTTTATTAATACCACTATCTATCGATAGTGTTAATAATAAATTGTAAATTTAATGTACAATTGTTGTGAAAAATGAATGGACTATTAGAGTGGAATTAAAGTACTTTTACAAAAAAATTAAAGTAAAGTATTTATAAAATTTTTAATCTATTGTACGTTAATTTTTCATCGTAATTAATTGCACATAAAATTTGATATACCAGTTTGTGCATAATAACTTACAGTAGATATGCTTGAAATTTCACACGATTTTTTTTTTGCCGGGGATGTTGTGAATTTTTTACAGAGTTTAAGTAATAAATGTTCATGGATAATAAACACGCGCGGATGGGTCTGCCAGTGCAACACGCGAGTAGAGCGAGTCGTTTGATCGTCGTAAAAAATCCCAATATCGCAACACAGAGTGGGCACTCGAGGGATTACTTTTTATTCTTTTTATTTTACTCGATGTTCGGAAGAGCTTCCATTCTTTTGATGGATTATACGACATATATTATCCGAAGGGTAACGCGCCTATCGACGAAACCGATACGTCATCGCCGGTGTTGTTTCCGATTAACAAGTCATAAATTCAAAAGGTATAAGCGTAATTATGAGCCGGCACTTAAAAAAAAAAAAATTGTAAATTTAATTTACCGGACTGGAAGTTTTTATACAAAAACTGGTGTATTACATTCAATGTACAATTACGATGAAAAATTAATGTACTTTTTCCTTGAAATTAAAGTAAATTATTAAAAATAAATTATTTGCAATATTTTTAAGAACATGAATTTTTCATCACAATTGTACATTAAATGTAATATACCAGTTTTCGCATAAAAACTTTCAGTCCAGTACATTAAATTTCATACGAATTTCTTCTATAGTCTACTTATGTACCAGGTACACCTTTGAGCAGTTTCAGCACTAAAGTCAATAATATGAACATCGCACGTGTCGGAAACTCGAAACCCAATAATCGTGCCTAGTTGTCGTTATGGACTTGTTAGGGAGTGTAAGTAATAAATGTTCGTGGTCAATAAACATATGCGCGAATGGATCTACACGTGCACAACCCGAGGAAAACGTTCCGTTTGGTCGTCGTAAAAACTCCCAATACCGTAACATAACGTGAACACTCGAGGGATTACTTTTAAAATTTATTTTACTCGACGTTCGGAGGCGCGCCGATTCGTTTGATGGATTATTCAACAGATATTTTACGAGGGATAAAGCACATATCGAGGAAACATAAATAAACTTAAAAAATTGTAAATTCAAAAGGCATGAGCGTACTGTCAATTGTCAAATGGAATTAACAGGGAATGTAGATCATGCATTTTGATATGGGAAGGGTGGGGCAAAACAGAACGCCGGGGGAAAAACGGACACACGTGTGCCGTATTTGAGATGAAACTTTTTTTTTAAAGAGCATGTGAAATAACACGGTCGGTAATGAAAACTGTAATCAATTTATTTCACGAGCGGTGGCAAGTGCGATCAGGTGGGAAGGCTCATCGAAAGCGGATATCATACCAGCATTCGATGAGACTTTTCTTTTTTGCCGTACATGCGACTACCCGTGAAAGATTGTAATTTGGGATACAAGTGCGGTAAAGCGAACTTTATACACATGCTGTGCGACTCGCTTCGCAGTCCGCGTATCATGTTTGCTACACCGCGGGAGAATGCGGGAGAAGCGTGCGTAAAGTACGAGAAGCGTGCGTAAAGTCCGAGAAATGTGCGTAAAGTACGAGAAGCGTGCGAAAAGTACGAGAAGGGTGTGTAAGGTAAAATCCTATCTCCAAGTATTCAAAGTGCACTTGGGCGACTACGCATGCATGAAAAGTATCACTTTTCAAAATTTATTACAGTTTTTGAATTTATGAATTTCAAATTATATAAAATGAATTAAAAATTATTTTTTAATGTTTTCCCATACCATTTTAATCAGCACACACAGATGTGATCACTACATTTTCATCCCCCGAAAAATTCTACATATGGTCTGTTTTTCCCGGTGTTCCGTTTTACCCCGCTCTCCACTATAATCGGATAAACGATACAATTTTCGGTCCTTCCCGATTTCGCGGTCGACCAGTTATCAGCATACGCAACGCATGTGGGGTGGAAAAAGTGACGAGTGTACGACAATTGATATAGTCCAGCAAAATTTGACGGGTATTAAATCGTAACGGAAGCTCGTTAATAGAACGCGTAAAAGAGAATTAATAATCACACGCGCCGTATGTACATATCTCTGTAATGTAAAATTGGGATTATTTTAATCCGAGCGCGTCACGCCGTGGTATGACGGCAGATCTACATTTTCGCGACAGGTTTTGTCAAAAATGTTACAATTTATGAAAAAATAATTTTTGACGTATAAAATTGAAAAAAAAAAAAAATTTTGCGCCGTTGTTGGGAAAAAATGTTTGTTGCATCTGCAAACATTTTTGACGGTGCGAGGCACTAAAAAAATAAATGCGACGACCAATGTCATCAAAACAATCGAGTATTTAGACTTACGGTTTTTAATTAGCTGCAGAAATAAATTTTTAGGATCGTCGCTTAAGTGACTAGCAAGAAATCTTTACCGGGTAATTTGGCTTCTGTCGGGGGTTTGTAAATGGCGCTGCTTCTGTAGAGAGCACGAAAAACGGCCAGAATGCATTAGCCACAGGTCGGAGCTTCCTTCCTGGCTGCATGCGCCGCGGTGGCTTCTGCCCCGGAATCTCGAATAAGTGTGGGTTTGCGGACAAAATCCCAGCGCACCGCGAGCGCGATTAAGGGCGTCGTTGCTGAAAGAAGACACCGGCAGAAGAGGCGTAGAAAGTGTTGCGGAGGAGGTGGAAGACACGCGTTCTAACCACGGCCGGTAAAGTAGCGAATTTCAAATTACCAGTGCTATCGCCTCAAACAACCACCACTGCCCCGACACACTGACAACCCTTTAAGCGCGCGTATCCAACCCCTTTTGCTTCATTGTATCGAACGCCCTCTCGCTGTCTGCATTATCCGCGGGGGGACGCGAGGAACGAAACAGCGGCGCACCAGTCGGCCGATTCCCGGTCTCAGTTTTCAAGCCATACCGATGGGTGGCCCGATAGTGCTTCTCTTTGTACATCTACTTAAGGAGGTTAGAGCGCTTCACACAGGTCAAATGAGTGCAACATTTTTTAAGTCCTGTACACACACTTTCAGGCATCTATTGATTATAGTGCAGGGTTATTTGTCTTACAGCAGATGTCCTTTACCTTTAATTGTAAGGGATTTGAAAAAAATCCACAATCCAAAAATTGTAATGGATTTGAAAAAACTCTAATTGCAATGGATTTGAAAAAATAGTAACCGGTTGGAAGGAGTCGAAATATTAACGGGCTAAAAAAAGCTGAAAGCCTTTTCTTAGCTCGTGAATATTTCTAACTCCTTCTTTACCTTCTTTTACCTTTTTGTAAATTAGTACAAAACTGTTAATATTTTTGTAAATCTATTGCGAGTGATGTTTGTCTAGGTCAAGGACATCTGCTGTCATACAAATAATCATCCACTATAATCAACAGATGCGTAAAAGTTTGTGTACATGACTTTTATTTCACTCGGTGCGAAAGTGGCAATTTTGCGCATAAAACTTCCATTTTTCCGGCTCGTGAAATAAAATTTTATACGATACTCGTGCGAAAAACGTTTTCTTGACTCGTATTATTGCAGCACTCGCCCTCGGCTCGTGCCGCGAACTCGGACTCGTGAGAAACAGTTTTTTCGCACTAGTATCGTAATATAGTATTTCTTAACACACGCACGTAAAATCTCGCTTTCCGTTCCTGTGAAGTGAGCGCAGAAATGCACTTTTTAGCATCGCGTGCGAGAAAAACTGCATGCAAGATGGTCTTCTTTCTCGCACTAGTGCGAGAAAACACTGCGCATGCGTACAAATGCAATATGATCGTCTTTCTCGCACTAGTGCGAGAAAGTATCTCTTTGCGCACGTCTTCCCAAAACAAAAACCGTGATTTTCGTGAATTTGTTACGAAAAATTATGTGAATGGCCGGATAGAATAAAAATAAGATGAAAAAATAAAAAACTTATATATCACTTGCCCGAGGCCATCTGATACCATCCTAACAACGACGTTCCGAAAGAATTCGTTTTTACAATCGCCCTTTGCCGGAAACATTAAAAAGCCCTTCCAACCCTTACCTCTTCATTAAAGCGATTATACGACTCCAGCACAGTCAGAGCTACAACTTTTCCCAATATATTTTCTCGACTCCAAACGGACTCAATGAAATATCCCCCGCATCGAGTACAATTCCGCCGCGTTTATGATCCATCGTGGACGTTTGTTACCATTACGTTATCGCGATAGTTCTTGGCCACTTGCCAGCCTCGCCCGCCACCGCTGACCGACTCTGCGGCCAATCTTTCTCCTCCCTTTTTTCTCTCCTCTCTCCATTTTATTTCCCCTTTCAGTATTCTCATCTCGAGGAATGTTTTCGTGGCACGAAACTTTATAAATAGGCCTTCGAGTATAATAATAAGCGATCCCTCTCTTCCATGCATCGGCCTTCTCCTTCCACAAATTTTCTTGGCAATGCCCGTCCTGGTTCTTCGCGTCTCGTTGTCGCGGCCGCGGAGCCTCCGCTCCTCCTTTCCTCTGGCAAGAGTCTGTGGACTCTCTCCGCGCACGCCGCACGATAATCGACGAAACCAGACGCCCGAACGCTCTCGTTATCGCCTCGGTAAATCGCGGCTGTTCCTGCGCTCTCGCAACCGTCCGGCGAGCGAGCAGAGATCGCTCGCAGCGGCGCGCAAGAAAACCGACACGCATGACTCCGCCCCGCGATTCCGATCGCTTTCCTTCGGTCGTTTCTGTTCGGCGCGATAAACTAAACCGACAACCGATACTTCGACCGTTTCGCCGACGATTCGCTACACCGCTCTTTTGTTCGACTGCCCGCTTTATCAATCCGGCGAGCGCTATTGTGCCGATCGTTGCGTTACGCTCCGAATTCTCGGCTCGGGCTCGACTTTTTTGTCGGCTGTGTTTCTCTGTAAATCAGGCTGCCGGCTTAACTTTCGAAGTGTGCAACGGCTCAGGCGCACTTTCTAGCGGTCTCAGCCCTGCGGGGAGGTCTGCAGTCTGCCGAATCGATCGGGATTGGCTCAGACGTTATTTCGAGCGGAACCAAACGAATCGTTGGTAGGGAAATCGATATGTCGACGGACGGAGGAACGGATGGATGGAAAGACCGACGGACGGAGAGATTCGTTTACTTTTTAAAAGTCCGAGGGTCTGCGAAAGGGAAAGTCGCTCGAAGGGATTGAAAATTGTAGTGAGACGAATGGCGAAGGCAAACGGCAAAAAATATGCCTTTGGTACTTGGACAGGTAAAAATTGCAGAGTTCTGAAAAAGATCGACGGAAGTGTTGGACAAGTAAGAAGGGTGGGAATGTGATTAAAAAAATAAATATGCAGTATTAAAAAAATATTGCATTTTTTTTTATCACTTTTGCATCTTTCTTACTTGTCCAACAGTTCCGTCGATCTTTTTCAGAATGCTGCAATTTTTAACAGTTTCAAGTCCCAAGTCAAATACAGACTACTTTACTTGTCCAATACTTTCGTCGATATTTTTCAGAATTCTGCAATTTTTGAGCGTCCAAGGACCAAAGTTAAGTATATATATATATATA